>NJDC01011678.1:0-25808 GCA_002245475.1 Calephelis virginiensis | reverse complement strand
GCTTAATATAGCTATGAAATAACAGAAACTCTCGAACCTTGTACCTAATTTGAGAAACCAACCGTTACATGTAAACAAAGGAGTGTAAAAACTTAAAAATCAACCTTAAGTATTGTAATCTGGCACCAATTTTATTTCATGACATTGGAAGGCAAACAAGCAGATGAATTTCCTGATTGTAGAAAATTTACGCCGTCTAGATACACCCAAGTTCGAAATGGAATGTTGCCAACGTGATGGCAGGATGTTAAACCTCCAGCGAAAGTAAATGTACCGGCTCCCTTACCGTCCAAACTGGAACAAGTGAATGGCAAGTGCGAACGTTATAGCGGCAGGAACAGATAAGGCGGTGGTACCAATCCGTGCGAGTTGCTACAAAACTCTACCACCTAGTCATGTCATGGTAAGCCTGTGCTCACCTTTTCGAAGCTGCCTGGCAGGAAGGTCAAAGGTCTATTTTGCAAAGGAGCCCGGACAAACACGGGGAAAATTTATTAAATGATAAGATATCATATCAGCACATTAAAAGTATATTCACGCCCATATCCCCGAAGGGGTAGGCAGAGGTACAACCAAGGCACCCACGACTAGCCGAAGACACTAAGTCTCACAATATGATAGGTGGCAAGCCTATCGCCAACCGGGCACATTTCCAATCCCGACCAACATTATTTTATTAGAAAATTGGAAAAATCCAATTTTCTTTTCGTTGGTCGACCCGGGATTCGAACCCGGGACCTCATGCAGTCAAGTCCAACACCCGGACCGCTAGACCACAGAGGCAACCACATTACTTGATGGTAAGAGACAACCGTCGCCTATAGATACCATGAATAATGCGTGGCTATCCAGCATCCGGGTTGTTGAGCCGCAAGTGCTAATCTAGCAGCTACCTTACCTTCCGAACTGGAACACGACAACAGCAAACCATGTCATGGTAAGGCAATGGATCCATACTCGATCAAATTGCTGCACTAAACCACCAGTGGTTTTGTTGGTATTTGGTAATAACCCATTTTACATACATTCGCCTCTTAAGAACTCCCAGGCAGAAAGGCAGATGGTCCATACAACAAAGGGGACCAGGGCCAACATGGGGGAAAATTTACATGTTTTGGAGCAAAATTTATTTTTTTTAAAAACTTCAGATATTTTTAAAAGACGTTCTAGACTGTTATTGAAATTGGTTTGCCTTTATCTGGACTGTAGATGTAATTCAAATTTAATAGTGTCTAATGGGAAGATGGAAACAAAGTTTTCTTCAGGTCACCTTTGTTGGAAGGTGTGTTTACATCCGTCTGGAACCCCTGTAAGGCTATGAGAACCAGAACAAAACAAAAGGTAGTCTAATCACTAAATCTCTTTTTAAACAGAGCCTTATCTCACCATTTGATAACGGACTACCTCAGGTGCTTACTGAAAGTTTAATATTCTTGAGATTACGTTTCTCGGAAATGTAACTATTTGGAGTGGGATGAGTTCTCATGTAACTAGGGTTGCCAATTTTTTAGACCAAAAAAACGTATAAACTGGTTTGGATAGGGAAGAAATAAAGTATTATGAAGAAGAAAAAAAGTATTTTTTTAATATTATGTTGTTACGAATTTTTGTGTGCTTTTAGCACATGCTAACAATTATTGGGATCTTTAAATGTTGCAAAGCTTGATTGACAATTTACATAATTTAAATTTAAATAAATAAACAATTCACTTTTAATTAAATTTACTGATGCTCGGAAACGGAAAGTAGGTAAGAAATGACTTTTTTATATTTGTTAAGCCATCAGATACATTTTTAAGTGTATATTGCCATTTTTTAACTGTTCTTTTCATAATGTCGCATCAAAGTAAAGGTTAAAAAAAGTATTTTTGCATACTTTATTTGTATGTTAAAGTATAAAGAATAATTACCAAAAATAAAGTAGGATACGTTATTATAAAGTATGGTTGGCAACCACGCAACCTTAACAAAAAAAACATCTTGTCTGCCTGGGTCTTCTGAGTAAAATAATCCATCTGCCTTTCTGTCAGCTCGTAAGATTCTCAGATCTTATTACCAACAAGGCCACTGATGGTCGACTTCAGTACAGCAACTTGCTCGGGTAGAGATCAACCGCCTTACATATTCCTGCCGCCATAGTGACTCTGTCATATTACGGTCTGGAGATTGGGGTAGCCGTTAGACTTGCACAATTGACGTAAGATCCCGACGACAGAACAGCAATGTAGCTAACATCTTTGGTGTTTTAGTCCACGGTTATACCCTACCATCAGGGGACCCATGTACCTACTTGTTTGTTTGCTGAGTTCTCTACAGACATCGACATCATTACGTAAATGCCAGTTCGGGAATCGAACCAAGTCACGCGGACGATCGTTGTTGTTGGTGTGTAAGCTAACCATAACTCTAACCTTTCAACCAACGAGGCTGTCATCAACACTTCTTGTCATAATTTTAATATTATAAAATAGATCTCGACGTTTGTTGCTTCGAAGAAAAGTAAAAAAATACTTGCAAATAAACAAATATCCCTGGACAATTTACACAAATTGAACCTAACTCCAAAGTAAGCAAATTATATGTTTGTGATATAGAGGTTGGTCAACGATACGAATACGTAGAGTTACTTAAATATACTATTTTACTAATCTATACTTGCAAATAAGGTCAAAAGATAACGCCATACCTGGCCTTACTTATAATGGGAGGGCTTCGTGAAACTTGTGAAAATCTCCGGTCTACCCGAACTTTATTTTTAAGCATCATTCAGACGGTTGTAATGACGCCCCAATCACGCCTACTACAAGGTGACCTTGGTGGAAACTTTGTTTGAAACAAATCAAAATCTTTGGACCCATTTTTACGAAAATTGCGCTGACGGAGGAGTATGAAATTTGACACACTTATAGTTTATGTGTAGGAGAAGTGATTTTTCAATAAGAATGCTTATAAAGTACAATAAATCAATAAATAAAACATCACTCACACTACCATTCATTTGACACACACAAACAAATATATTGATGATAATGACACAAGATCACAGATGGTACACTAAAAAGTTTGGAAACAAATTAGTTGGTCTTAATAAATGAAGATGGCGTTCTTATCAATAATATATTAAAATGTATTATAGTCGAATTTCGACCAATGGGCAACCAATAGTTTGGATTTTTACATTCCACACAGATGCAAAACAATGTTTACAACCAATGTTATAATCCGTTTGGAACCCCTTAGACCGAAAGATGATAATATCTAAAACATAATAAGTACTTATGTTTGATTATTGTATAGTAAGTAGATGGAGTCGGACATCAGAAAGTCTGATAAGAGCCGGCCTTGCGAGCTAAAAGAATTTTATTAGCATTATATATCTGGAACGCATGCCGTCGGAAATATGAATTGAATCTACTATTAATACGCTATCTTCGTTCCAGAATAATAAACACGACGACAGACTATACTATATATATCTGCCGGGATGTCTCTACTAATAAATAACGCATATAACACTAGCTGCTCCATCGAACTGGTTCTACACGTTCAGTTTGTATGGGAAAAATAAAAATGTTGTTTTTCCTGGTTTCTCCGCAGTCGAACGGGGTAAAAAGTATCTTATGTCCGTCTCCTGATTCTAAGCAACCTCCCTATTAATTATTAACCATCTCGGTTCAGCTTTTCTTGAGTTATAATATAACTAAAACTTTCTTTTATAGGTACATTTTGAAAATGTATCCCACATTTATTCGTTCCCACATTGTAGTTCATACTTCGTACATACAAATGTGGGATACCATTATAGTCCGTTTATATATTACAACACATATTAATATAAATATTGACAAGAATGGATCCACAGTAGTAGCGGCAGGTATGCCCATAACCCTAAAATAGTCCGTAAAAAAATAGACTTGGACTTTAATGGCCTTTTGAGGCACATACCCTGATGATGTAGGGGTTTATTAATTTGCTTGAGAATGCGCACTATTCCGCTTTGGCCTGGTGGAACTAACTGGGTAACTTTTTACTGTGTGAATGTACTGTATCGATGAGTGTATCCATAGTTCAACTCACGGTTTCCCTATTTTCAGGAAGATCCGCGTCTGAATACTTAAAACATAAACCTTATAATATACTATAACTAGACTAGCTGTTTGTCCGAGACTTCCTCAGTTACGATTGTCATACAAAAATTCTGTGGGTGTTGATTTTTTTTTAAATTACAAATGTTTGAACTTGGATCTTTATCTTTATACATTTTTTCGTACAGTTTAGTCGTGAAAGAGCAACAGTAAGGTAGACTTTCCATTGATTATATTAGTAATAATGTTACACATATCTTCGCCAACGTATTAAAGTTTCACCATTTGAATTCGTTTTATCCGATTAAATGTAGCCAATGCCAACTCTCAATGCTCCCAACCATCTTCCAACAAAAAAGAATTATCTTAACATCGCAACAAACAAATACACTCCCGATTTGATAATATCGAAAGTATCTACACGCCCGTTTCCCCGAAAAGGTAAGCAGAGGCACCATCAGGGTACCCACGACTAGCCCCACAATGTAAAAGGTAGCAAGCTTATCGCCAACCGGGCACATATTCAATCCCGGGAAACGTTATTTCTATTAGAATATTTTTTTTTGCCCGACCCTGGATCGAACTCGATGATAATATTTAAATGGATGTAGGTATGAATGATAATTTATACACAGTTTTTAAACCCCCTGTTGTAGCAGGGGAACGTACACGTCTATCTAAACGGACCATTTACAAAGCACAGTTTCGATTTCCGATAGGGGCAGGCATTTTTAATAGTAAGTAAAAGTACGTCAGCGTGTTTGTCGGTGTGACTAGATTACGGTATTTATTATATTTATTACGGTATTTACTTTATGCATTCATTATTTTTTATGATATTGGAAGGCAAACAAGCAGACGGATTTCCTGATGGTAAGAAATTAACACCGCCTACAGACACCAAAGGTGGCAATGGTGCATTGCCAACCTGAGGCCGGGATGTTAGGCTTCGAACAAAAGTAAGTTTACCGGCTACCTCACCCTTCGAACCGGAACACGTAATGACGTTATGGCGGCAGGAATAGATAAGGCGGTGGTACCAATCCGGGTGAGTCGCTGCGAGACTCTACCACCTAGTCAGATGTCACGGTGTTAGTGACGGTAAGCCTATGCTATAGTATTCATATCTTATTATCTAAATTCCAAACATATGATTTGCTACATTTAAGTAAGATAGGTCGAGTTATTTGTTATTTATTTAGTTGTATATTTCACGAACGTTTCCCTACCGAGGTAGGTAGAGATACAACCAGAGCACCCACCTGAAGAAACACAACGTTTTTTTACGTTTAATTTTTTGTATATTTTAAAAAATGAACGTAAATAGTTTCAAAATTTCAAAAATTAACTCACAAATATAATTTGACGTCATATAATGAAGCTTTCTAAGGTAATTTAGTCTCACATTTTATTTATTTCAAACAAAAGTCTTTCCTCCTAATATTAAATAAGTAATATAATGCACTAGCTGTTGCTGATGACTCTCCTCGAGAGATTACTAACTCGCTACCTCGCTGTAACATCAGCTATCTGTCTTTAAAAGTCCCGTCTAAATCAATGTAGCCGTTTCAGAGTTGAAACAGATCGACAGACGAATGAGTTTTGTTATGAGTGTCTTATACACTTTAATATATTTTTTCTTACTTTAACTTTTTTGAATGTTTCACAAAATGAACAGAAATGGGTTTGAAATTAATAAAAATCATCTCACTATTGACACTACGATTTTCATGATTGGCATTAGAGGGGTAAAACCTCTGGAAACAGCTAGCAAATTATGTGTACATACCGCATACAGCTGATCTACCTGGCAGTCCGCCAAACCGCGGTTGTCTTCGTGAAAATGCTAGATTGACTGCCGTCCATCAAACACCATATAATTGCAGTAATTTGATCATTGTCGGGTGTTCCGTATATAAACCTAAATAACGTTATTTACATAACATATATAATCTTATTTCTTTTATATTTGTATACTATCGACACCGTGTCAACTTTTTGTGAATAAAAATATATTTTTTAATGATATTGGAAGACAAACAAGCAGAAGAATTTTCTGATGTAAGAAGTTTACGCCGCCTAGATACACCAAAGGTGGTAACGGTGCTTTGCCAACCTGAAGCCAGGATGTTAGGAATCCAGCAAAACTAAGTTTATCGGCTACCTTATCCTCCGAACCAGAACACGTCAACAGTAAGCACTGACGTTATGGCGGCAGAGACAGGTAAGGCGGTGGTACCAAACCGAGCGAATAACTGCGAAATTCTACCACCCAGTCAGAAGTCACGGTGTTAGTGACGGAAAGCCTATGCTCGACTTTTACCAGCTGCCTGGCAGGAAGGCAGATGGTCTATTCTGCAAAGAAGCGCGGATAAACACAGGGTTAGTTTACATACATATTTTTAGGCAGGTCTCTTCCGCGGTAGGCAGAGAGTAGGTAGCGATTGCCAAACCTCATGATCCTGGCCGTCCCGCCTGTTTATAGTTTAAATTTCTCTTATTCAACAAAATGGGCTTTTTTACTGAGCCTATAACAGGAGGAGGTTCTAAATTCGACTGTATTTTTTTTGTATGTTTGCTATGCTATTACTCGGTCAAAAGGCAACCGATTTTGATGTTTTTGTTAGAAAGATAGGACATGATTCCGAGGTGGTCCAATATAAATTTTATCATAAGCCAATTAGTGGCTTTTGTATTATACTAATGCTTAAAGATAAGTGATTTTTTTTTGCATTATTAAGTGTACCTAACTCAAAAACCACTAGTAGGATGTTTATAAAATTCTTGTGGGACCTTTTGCGAACCATTTGCTATCTATCAAAAAACAATTATCAAATCGCGACGTGGTTTCTAATGGGATAGTTGGAGTCGGTTTTTGCAGTTGTACTTCACTTAATTATGAATTCCTTAAATGAGACTTTAAATCTGATTTTCGCTTAGTCACTTCCTTTTTCACTGAAGTCTTTATGCCATTCGTAGAAAAAGTTACGGCTAACATTAATAATCTGTCTACAGATAAAAACAGGCCTTCTAGAGTTTTGTTGCTAAGATATTTTTGTTAATTATTGAAAAATATCAGCGGTTACCTGGCAACTGATCTAAAATAGCACGGTCTGTTATCTTTAAGATAGGTTATTAATACTGGCCGTTATACAACTTTAGATAACTTATAAAACTATCGTGGGAAGTGTTAAATCAACAACTGATATTTCTCAGGATTGTCTTAGCACGTCTTTAGCAATTTCCAAGTTACAGGTCTAGTAAAAGGCATATTTACACGTTCCTAACGTTCATACAACGAAAGACACCAGCTAAATTGCTGTCTTTCGTTGCATGAACTTATAAAGGTACAAAATAGAAGTTATGTTAAATTTGCCAGAGCTAGAGAGTACAATTTTGAACCTCATTAAAGTTTTCGCGAGATAACGGAGCACGTTTCGATTCGAAAGAGGGAAAACTACATATGTAC
The DNA here is from genome assembly GCA_002245475.1 of Calephelis virginiensis. Lineage (NCBI taxonomy): Eukaryota > Metazoa > Arthropoda > Insecta > Lepidoptera > Riodinidae > Calephelis > Calephelis virginiensis. The sequence continues at coordinate 18,254 of NJDC01011678.1, read as the reverse complement.
TAAGCTGGCATTATCAAAAAAAGTTAACATTTCAGTTGATTCGTTACAAAGAGTAATGCTTTATGGCTTCGTAAGACGATATATGTAGTAGATAAGATAGGATGGCATGCCTATAGAGCAGGGGTAGGCAAATATTTTCATAGTCGGGCCACATTGCAGATGAAACTTTGACCTCGGGCCAAACAGTTTTTTTTCTAATTTTAAGTAGTTTTTGTTAAGGCTTAAGAGTTTGTTTATTCGCGCAATAATATGTAAATGTACAAACTGTAATGGTTCAATCGTCATAATTATATTTTCGAATGGATAATAAGAATTTTTAATATTATATCTTAAAATTTTTATGCACCAATTTAGGTTCGGCAAAAAATAACTTCAACTTCACGGTCCATACAAAATTCTACCGCGAGCCGCCATTTGCCCAGGCCTGCTATAGAGCGTTCATACTTCATCAGTCTTGGATTCATTGTTTTACAGGTGAAGGGTTAATCCAGTCCTGCCTAATAACTATTAAAATTATGAATTAGTTTATAATAAATGAACTGAGAAGAATATTTTATTTGTCTTCTAAAATTGGATTTTTTTTAGAAATGGCATACCTAGTCTAAGTTTCCATAACAAACAATACATTTGTCTACTAACGTTTTGCCATTTAATATTATAACCCGTAGCTTAGCCAGCAAAATCTCTCGTAACTACTTAATTAATTTTGAGTATGGTATAGCTAAAATAAGTAAGCTTTCTAAGGTGGAAAAGTTAATTAAAATAAATTTAGGCTCTTAATTTATTTCAAACAAACAAATCTATCCCCCTAATGTTAAATAAGTAATATAATGAACTAGCTGTTGCTTATGACTTTACTCGAAGGATTGCTTACTCGCTACCTCGCTGTAACATCAGCTACCTCTCTTTAAAAGTATCGTCAAAATCAATGCAGCCGCTACAGAATTCAAACAAATCGACCGACAAATGAGTTTTGTTATGAATATATCTTATATACTTTTAAATAAAATGAAATAGTATCTTCACGCCTATATTTCCCAAGAGGTAAGTAGAGTTACAACCAAGGCACCCACGACTTCCCGATAAATCCCATAACTGCAAACTGGGCACATATCCAATCTCAAGTAACATATTTTTTTAAATAGAAAATGGAAAATACACATTTTCTATTTTTTTGTTGCCCGACCCAGGGATCGAACCCAGGACCTCAAGAAGTCAATTCCGACGCCGGACCGTTAGACTACAGAGATAAATTTACTAAAAAGTTGTTATTTCGACAATACAAGTTTATTAGCTAAAATATAAAAACATATCTTATATATATCTTAAGTGGATTACGGATTAAAATATCAACAAAAAAAATAGTTAAACTCACAATTCGAGCATAAAATTACACGAAAAATCGACAAGTACCGTTGTACATTTGGTAAGTTTCATGCGCATCCCTATTTGGTGGTCTACAAAGGCCGAATCGATCGACCTCATCACGCCAGCACGATTACTTTTTACGCTACTCCATATTTCGAAGAATGCATGATTTGTAAACAGTCCGTGTACTTCAACGCTACCGATCACTCGCTTTCACTCTGGCTTCTAAAGATAAACCCGAAGTCCTCTTACGGGCCAAAAGTGTCTGCCTATCGAAACGTCCACACTCACAATATGAACGCAAAGTTCATAGCGCGAACTCAGCTCGTTTACAATATACCCAAAAACATTTTTATAAACCAAACACTCAAAAATTTCCCAAACCCAATGTTACCATAAAACAAAAAAAGAGTGTTACTCAAAAAGTACCTTTTAATATATCCATTCAAAATCTATCTATACCAATGGCATACGCAGATACTATTACACATTCAACCTCTAAAAGTATACGAAGTGATAATAGAGCTAAGTCTTATCCTAAACAGGTCGAGAGGAAGCTGTGTCACTCGGCAGGTGGGAACGAGACGGAAAACAAGTTATTACGGCAAATAAGTGAAGCCGAACAAGTGTCAGACTTTGAAAGGATTCTTAATTCTAATGCAATACTGTCAGAACGTGCTCGTGGTCACGTGTGGAGAGGGTTCAAGAGTACACTTCCACCGTCAGCTGCCCTGCTTCCGAGGCCGAGATCAACTTATTCCCTCCAAACTGTGAGTCAAGCATACCATTATCTATTTCACCAACACGAAGAAAACCTTCAACCCCTTATCGACAGATACAAAAACAAAACCGAATCAAACAAATCGAGCTTATTAGATAAAAACTGGTTTGAACATTTACAAAACCTCTCAGAATTTTATGAAGATGATCAAGTTCTGCATAGAGAAATAGAAGCTATTTCTGATCGTATTGTTGCTGAAGAAGTACGTGCAGAAGATAAGGCCACGAAAAACAATTTCAACGTTAATCTATCCGGATTAATTGGATTAAATGTGAATGGGGAAAGCGTTTCCCGGGATGAACTAGGTATTTCCCCGGATATAGACAAAATTGAGACCATTGAAGACAAGGAATGGCCCGCTTCGATTATGACCGATACTTTCAAAGAACCATCACAGGGAAATAATCCAATAGATACGTTAGCTCAAAACTTTGATAAAATTGAGATAGATTGCAATGAAAACGTACCGAAAATAACCTTCAGTAATTGTTGTGATACCACAAGAAACGATTTACCGAACAAAACGGACGTGGTCATCCATTTAGCCGTGCCCTCTATTGACAGTAATAATGAGTCGCGACCGCCTATGATATGACCGACAAAGGCCACTCCTATTAAATCGCCACGCAATATTGTTAGCAATAATCAGTCGCAATTGAGAAAATGATTGCGATAGAAGCGGAGCCGTCTATAAAAGAGGAGCGCGTGTCAAAAATGGAGGGCTCTGGTTCACAAAAAGTTTTGACCCGCTCGAGCGCTGTAAGCCAAAAATCTGTAGACGTTGTTGTGCATCCAGAAAGCTCAAACAACCCCTTGTATAGATCTAAGCTGGCTCCGACGAGGTCGTCTTCGGAGACGCAGTCAACAGGAAAGAAAATGATAAGTTTGAGGAAAACAAAAAATTCTTCGATTGAGTCTACAATGAGTCTACCGAATCAGAAATCTTTGGAAAAGAAACATGGCAGCTTACGACACCAAAAGGCGATAACTGCACATTCTGACGTCACACTTAGCACACAACCGTCGATGTCGGACGATAGAAAGGCCCTCAGAGAAGCCTTATATCAGGGTATCTTTCATAGACACAGAAGGACTATATTTGCTGTAGGCTCATTTCTAAGAATGCTTCGTAGCAAAACGTCCAACTATGACTCGATTAGGTCCGATTCAGATGAAATTTAGCAGTCGTAAAGTGTTTATACGTAATATATAAATTGTAGTGATATTATAGACTGCGAATGTGCTTTTTAAAAGTTGATGATGTTATAATCCAAGAGGTTGCGTCCATTTTGTGTTAGGTATTTACTAGAAATATATAAACAGAAATGGAAATTTGATATTACGTATTCATTTTATATACTTAAATAAGCCGCAAATGTGTAATTAATAATTCAAATAAATTTTAAGTGTATTTTCAAATGACGACACTTCAAGCAATTATTTTTATGAATTTACTGTCTTGTTTTGTTTTGTAATATGTGTGAATTGAAAGAGTATTCTATAAAAGATACATCTTAATTGCCATCAGAAATTGGCATCAATCTCTTGGACTCAACCTGTGGTTTGTATCTTATTCGTTGTTTTTATATTAAAAATGTTCCTAAATAAGTCGATTAATTTTTGTTTATGTATATATAGTAGTGACGTAATGACGTAACTAAGGCCGAATATATTTTGTTATACCCATCTGTAATTGGTAGACGATCAACAGCATATTTATTTGCCCTCGCAATATTTTTGTGCAATGAAAAATCTTAGAACACATCTACCAAGTTCTTTTAAGTGTTCTTTTAAGTGTTCTTAAAAGCTTCTGTGTTTAATTTTTTTTTGTTTTTTTTTTCTATTCTTCTCGAGTCCAATATAATAATAATAATATTTATCGTCAAAGCGATACAGATAGACAGTAACTTTTATATTTATGGTGTTATTATGTATAATCAACAACATAACCCTGTGCTCGCATTTTTTATGTTCCAGTTAGATATGATAGCAAAGTTGCCTAAGCAAATAGCATACACCATTACTATTTTTGGTGTTAATTACTATGTAACGTACCATCAGAAAAATCTGCTTGTCCCTTTAAAAACACTGTTGTCGGAAACGTTCTCCAAAACGTTCATATGTTACGGGCCTTAATCAGATAATTTGTCTATAGCAATAACATCCCTATCATATTACGAGCTCTGAAAAAATTCAATAAAATCGCGTTCTTTTGTTATTTCAGAATCGCGTGACCGCCCCAAGGGCACTCACGTCAAGTTATCGTTTACACGGGCCTTTTTACTAACATTACATGACTGGGAGGGGCAATTCCACTATGCAAAAATGCTATCACGTCGTGAGTAAGATGACTTATCGAGATAGTTGACAGGCAATACCAATTTTTTTCAAAGGTAGGGAGATATTGTTAAGGTAGGGAAACATAGGGAGATATTTGAAATGAACTATAATAGCCTTTTTTTATTCGTTTGACCAAAGGGGATAGGCTAAGCCCAAACGACTAAGTTGACATTGGCAATGCGCAATGTTGTAAGTTTTTTGCGTTTCATTGATTTTCGGAATGTACGAGTTGTGCTTTTTGAGGGCATGATTAGTTTCTTCCTGGCATTGGATAAAAGTAATTCAATTAGTAGTAGCTACGGGTAATTTGTCTAATTCCATTAGTACCAATAAAAATAGGCAGTAACGAAAACTGCTGATTGAAGTTAAAACGTAATATGGAACTTATTTTCTGTTTCGGGCTCATAAATTGTGGGTTCCTTAGAAGAGTCATTAAAATTCCGTTTAATCATTAGTTATTCTAACTCATAATTGTAAGGAATCAATGAGAATTCGATTTATAACATTAAGAAAACAGTAAAATATTTTAATTCTGAACATTTTTATTAAAATTAAATTAAAAAAAAATCAAATATAGTTATTTGATAACTATTACAGGGTCCTTGATTTACATTTAATCGTTGGATATGGAGCTTTATAAAAAAAGATATATTTGGTCGATATTTTATTACTTAATATTAGATTAATATCGGGTCATCGGGTCATAATTAATATCGGACTAGGTGGTAGAGTTTCGCAGCGACTCACTCGGATTGGTACCACCGCCTTTCCTATTCTTGCCGCCATAACGTCGTTACGTGTTCCGATTTGGAGGGTAAGGTAGCCCGTAAACTTACTTTTGCTCGAGGACTAACATGCCAGCCTCAAGTCGGCGACGCACCATTACCGCCTTTGGTGTCTCTAGGCGGCATGAATTTCTTACCATCAAGAAATCTGTCTGCTTGTTTGCCTTCCAATATCATAAAAAAAAGTATTGCGTATATCAACTTACTTGTAGATGCTCGACGTTTCGACCAAGTTACATTGGTCGTGGTCACGAGCTGCTTAGTGCTTATTTAATAATAATGTAACGCGTGAGTTTGAAATATATTTTGTTACTTTCCTTTAAAGTATAGGTAATCCCGCACACAAAACCGAAAATCAACGTGACCATAGAAGTTTGCACTTTAATAATTTAATTGAAAAAAATTCGACCAAATAATTAAATTAAAAGAAACAGACTTAATAATTTAATTTGAAATTAATTTAATTGAAATTAAATCGACTCCAATTATATCATTACTAAGTTACAGCTTGATAGTTGCAACCTACACGGTCATCTACCGCCTTGCCTATTCCTACCACCATAATGACTATCATGTTCCGTTTGAAGGGTAGAGTAGCAGGTAGAATTTGAAAAATAGGCCTAACATCCCGAGCACAGGAAAGCGACGCGCCTATAACATTTATGGTGTCTATAGGACACGGTTATCTGGAAAGTCGTGCCCTTATTCGCTGACCTCTCACATATAAACACATTTTATTAACATCCCAATAATTAATTTTGTATTATACTTAATATCGCATACATTTTCGTCTATATTGACATGAATGGTAACTATCTTTATAATTAATTATGTATTCATTATTTATTACATATTTCTCAAAAACCTCTAGTCGTTCATAACAAAATTCACACACGTCAGCATCATACATACAAAACAAAAACATACGATCAAATTGATGACCATCTCTTTTTCGAGTTGGTTAAAAAGTTTTTCTTCGTGTTAAATCGTGTGATGTCTAACTTGAAAACGTTTGCGTGTTGCCAACCACAAACTTTGCGACAGTCTGACTGGAATGACAGGTGCATGCTGGAATATTGGGATTTATATTTTGACAGTTCAATGTCGCAGATTGAACACGCTCTCTGATATTTAGGAGTGCAGAGTTAGTTTTTCACATAACTCCGCTGCAGAATTTATAACTATTTTTTTAAAGCAAAAACCATATTTAAAATATGCCTAAAACTATTACTTTCTATTTAACGCAGATTGAACACGATCTCTAATATTTAGTTAGTTTTTCACATAGCTCCGACGTAAAATTAATATCTATCTTATTGTTAGAACAAACATAGTGTTAATATAATCTGCCTAAAACCATATTTTAGTAGTATTGGACGTATTTTGAACACGCTCCCTGATATATAGGATTGCAGAGTTAGTTTTTCACATAACTCATTTATAGTAAATTTTCTAAGAATTTATAGTACATTTTGTAAATCAAGCATAATATTCAAAATCTACTTAAAGCCATATTTTTAGAAGTATTTGACGCATATTGAACACGATACCTGATATTTATGAGTGCAGAGTTAGGTTTTTATATAACTCCGCTGCAGAATTTGTAGTTCATTTTTAAAGCAAGCACACTATTACAAAAACTCTGCCTAAAATAGTATTTTTTAGTAGTCATTCGTAGGCAAGGCTCTCCTGATGGCAAGAGAACCAATAGGTGTGATAGGTACATTGCCGACCTGTGGTTGGGGTGTTACAAGTCTACAGACTTCCCGGATCAGAACATGGCAATGTCATTATGGCGACAGTATTAGGAAATGTGGTGGATTTTTACCAAGTATTAATACACTAAACTTATGCTCGTTTCGTTTAAAACTGTATATAAACAAAGTATAAAGTGTATACGTATGTAAACAAAGACGCGTATCTATACTATTTTTTAATATTCTTATGTTTTTTTATGTGATAAGATAGGAAACAAGCACACGGATCCTGATGGCAAGATATAACCAGATCACAGTGTAGACACCCCAGATGTTATAGGTGTGTTAGGCCGATTGTGCAAGTCTACCGGCTACCTTACTTTTTCAGCTAACTACAGCTCATGACACTGTCATTATAGCGGCAGGAATAGATAAAGCGCAGGACTCCACGAACGAGTTGCAGCAGGGCTCTCTACAACCAGTTGCTCACCTCTTACATACTTCCTGGCAGGAAGAAGATGGTGTATTAATCACAGGAGACCTGGACCAATACGAGGAAAAATTTCGTACCCATATTTTATCAGACATTAAAAGTTGTTTTAAACTATTACTCTGAATATCACAGCAAGCATTTTAATGCTTTTCACCTAAGAAGACCCAAATAAAAATACCTCAATTAAGTATACCGCTAAACGAATTGAAATACTTAATAAGTTTGGTTGATACTTTTTAACACGAAAACTACTTAACCGCTTAATTAGGAGTTCCGTAGGGAGAAGTCCTGTCTCCTCTCCTCTTCTCTGTATTCATTAACATGATTACCAGAAATATTACCTGTAGTCAATATTTATATGCAGAAGACCTGTAACTTTATCACGGGTAAAAGCTAATCTTATATGAATCTGAAAAAAGAAGAAAGAATACGGAACAAAGGAGGGAGGACAAAGTATATGAAATATAAAAACTTATTACGTCGTATAACTGTCTGTAACTTTGGAAATAAAATACAGAATGTCTTTGTAACAGTCTTTGTGGTCGGCGCTTCAGTAACTAATTTCCATGTTCATTCCTCAAACGAATAAAAATTATTGGTCTGAGGTTCGTAGTTTTTGATAGACTACTATATGAAGCCACGCGATTGTCTACGTTGTCGCGGTCGCGAGGAACGAGGCTTCGTGATACCAATCTCTTACTCACGATAATTGAACAAGTAAACGATAATTCAATATCTCTTTGCGACGAAACTTGTGAACCAAAATAACCCATAACCCTCATTTTGGACCCTAGCGTCAAATTCAATAGAGCAGTGGGCTTTGACCCCTTTTTCTAGGTACCACCATCATGGTAAAACTGGTCGCAAATATAAACAATTGAAATAATTATTTCTTAGGTCGTGTCTATTATTGATATAATTGATAAAAATAACTCTGTGTTACAATTTAATAACTCTAATCACTCCGAGGCTAAAATGGCGCTTAAGGGGGTAATAATTTTTTTATAGGCGCGAAATTAGTAATAGATGAAAACAGAGTATTACCAGAAGCTCTAACTACAAAAGCTCGACAGGCCACATGCGACCCGCAGGTCCCGAGCAGAGTATCTAATAGCTGATATAGAGATAATCCCATCATCTTAAAATTGAAAATGAATGAATTATTTTAGTTATCGCATCAAGCGTGAACGGATGGATCGATTTCGAGGTTCTTTTTTGGTTTGTTAATTACTAACTGAAGGTTTTTAAGAATGAAAAGTAAAATACAGAGCAACTTTTATTAGGTCATCATTTCCTACTAGTAGACAATCGGTCATTTAATGAAACCTTTATGTTTCTTATCATATGAAGCTTTCAACTCAGGAACGATAAGGGCTATAACATTGTTATTTGACTTGCCGACCCTATGAACTTCGTTCACTTGACACTCGATACTCTCTACCTATCCTACAGATAGACTTAGCTTGAATTATATGTATGTATGTCAGACGACGTTAAAGTTCAAATGTTTCTCTACATTCTGGATTTTATGTTATTTGGTCACTTTATACGGAGTGTTGTTTGTCTTTAATTGCTAAACTTCAAAATTTGTCACAATTTGTAAAGCACATGCTACAAAACAAAAAAAGAATAAGTGAAATCTGTATTATTCCCAAATTAACATTTTGGCTTTTATCCCTCTCCAACGAGAAGTACGTAGGATAAAAAGTAGCCTATAACCTTTCTCGGAACATTGTCAAATTTCGTTACAGTACAGTAGATTCGTCGTGAATCGCGATAGAAATACAGACAGACAAACATCATAAAAATGCTAGAAATATATACAGCTGCCCATTTTTAGTCACTTACACCTTTTTTTAATATTTTCTTTGTACAGAATACTTTTCCACAAATTTACTATAAGTATAGATTAAAAATGGATTTGTTTTTACATACTTCCATGAGTAATGCCTGCTACGAAGTCTAAAGTTGAAGGTTTGTTCACCGGTGTAGCCACATTTATAATAAAACACATTCAGATTGCCTTAGGGAAATACGGGATGTAGAGCGCAATTTTGTCGGGAAAGGTGAGCAAACATGAATAAAGTATTCTTGAAAACAATTGCTCGGAAACTACCTACTTTATTGCTCTCCACATTTCTTAATTTAACACGTTTTTACGATACGTTGAAATAAATTAAATAGAATTGAAATCGCCTCTGTGGTCTAGCGGTTCAGTTATTGAACTTGACTGCATGAGGTCCCGAGTTCGGAACCAGGGTCATTGGGTTTTTCCCATTTTCCAATAAAAAAAAACGTTGCTCGGGACTGTATATGTGCCCGGTTGTCGATAGGCTTGCCACCTATCACATTGTTAGACTTAGTGTCTTCGGCTAGTCGTGGGTACCCTGGTTGTGCCTCTGCCTGCCTTCTCGGGGATATGGGCGTGAAAATACTTTACTTTAGAATTGAAATAGAAACTATCTCAGGTCATTATTTTAAAGGTCTAACGTCCAATATTAAAACCATATTTTAAAAAATAGGGTTATTATATAGTTACCTACTAAGCAACCACTGCTATTCTTCAATAATTAATGAAAATAAATCGTAGCAACAAAACTTTTTAAGGCCTATCTCTATCCGTGTATATGTTGTTAATAGGCTTCGCCTAGTGTGAGGACCATCGTTAGAATTAAGATGTTAAAAATTCTCAGCGTTATACATAATGAATAAGATATCCTGTTATGTTCTACTTTTGTTATTACAGTTTTTATGTTTTCGCTGAAAATAAATTAATTTTATTTTCATTTTTTCAATAATGGTCGTAAGGAAACTATTTGTCTACGATCCGAAACTAGATCGATCTACACCGAGCTGACAATAGGATAAAACATTAATTTTAGTAAATACTTATATTATAAAATTGACTAAAAATGGGTTGCACAAAAAATCCTGGAATAAATATTTTTTATTTTTTTCAAATGTTGTTTTCATTAGAAGTTATCATTTTGAGATAATAAGAACATTTTATCCTGACTTATGGTATAAAACGTATTGAATGTAAATGAGTTGGGTTGCCTCCTATTTGTCTGGGTTGCCTGGTATTAACAGATATGTCGATATCAGTCAATTTCACGGATTTGGTGAATATTTAAAAAAAAAACATTTGCTTGAAAAATAATCGGAATAGTTAAATTTAAAAAAATGTAAGTAATTAAAAAGTCCGGTATTGTTTTAGGCAACCCATTTATAATATGATTTCTAATATACTAAATTTATTACAAAATAGGTGTAGGTCGATGATGGTTCGGATCTTCTAATATATGGACCATTTTATGTCCATCACGTGCGTTCGGAATTTTGTTTCGAAAAATCGAAACAAAATTTGGCCTATAGCAAATGCCGTTCCAAAAATTACTGATGTATCTCGTAGGTTGGCAGGACCGTAGGTTTTCTTTCTTTCAAGAAGTCTTTCCCACTTTTTGAACCTGTATTTAGGGTGATTTTAAAGCTCATTAATGCGGGTATCAGTGCATCGGAAACCGTTCCGGTGTGCGGTAATGCGGATTTTAAATTACTCTTGTAAAATCTTGATGTGTACATACAAAAACCGCATGACAGAACACACTGTCACCGCAGCCTTACGCGGATTCCTTTGGCTCCGCACACCGGAGTGGGATGCCAATGTGATGTGGGATGTCTGTTTAAGTAGGTATCTGGTATTGCCGATTTTAAGGTATAATAAATATGCTATTGTCACGTCTAAAATACGAGTTTACCCTGAAATTACTTCTTCGTTGAAATAAATGTGCAAAATATTGTAAACAAATTATTTAATAGTCTCGTACAAAATTTTGTTTTTTTTTCGAAATTCCTAAAAATTTCATTTAATCATGGGACAAAAATATCACCTAAGCACCTACCTATGAAAAAGGAATAAAACAATAAGGATTTTGGTAGCGCTGTTGCTCAGGCAAATAGCATCGACAGCGTATAAATGTGAAGAAAGATACTGGAATCCAATACAATTTATTTTTTCTTATTTCAAAATTTGGGGAAAATCCCAAGTTTGTACGGGAAAAATACTAAAATTGAAATAGGTGTGTAAATTTATAGTGTCTCTTTTATATGAACCTGGATTAACAATATATGGAGCTTATGACTAAAATTTGAGAGCTTATTAGCAGCTACTGTCGTTTTATGAATTTGATTGCAAGTTATACAATTGTTTAATGTTAACTTTTATTACAAAGGCGTGATTTTAGTTATTACGGATTGAAATACTTGGCCTATTTTGACTTGGCAAAGACTTAAGGTAAATCTGGAAAACAGTGCCGGATTAAGGCGAGGGACTTTTAGATTTTTTTAAAATTTCCCTGAACAATGTGAAAAAGATCAGGGCTAGAAGCAATGATTGCTACTCCTGCCACTGGTTAAGCTAGTGCCGTTAATTAGCGAAGCCGTCATTAATAAGTTATAATAAAGTGAAAAAATATGCTTTCGAGAATTGTTAGAAAAAGTTTACGATGCCACGTATGTAAGTCATAGATCAAATATATACTGACGTGTGAAACAAAATAATAATTTATATTAATTTTGAAGTGAAAACTTCTTTAGCGGCGTTGAGCACTTTTTTTGGAATGAGTAAAAACTTCTAAACTTGCGTCAGCACACGTGACATGATCGAAACTTCGTAAGACGGCGCAGGGGGCTTGTACAAATGTTCATGTTGTCATGTTTGTATACGATAGTGCAATAAATAAATATTGTTTTCTACCACATACATAATAGTGATTTCATACTGATAATTAAAGCAATTATTTCTAAGCAAAATTATTTCCTAACCATTCCAAAATATCAAAAATGCACAACGTTAACTTGATTTTCACTTCTGCCGGCACTCCCGGAGTGCAACCCGTTTTTTTATAGATATGCCTAAACTATCACACCATTTTATGAACTAAAACATATTTGTCGTTTACATAAACCATAACTTAACATATATATGATAAAGTTACCAATATTTTTAAATCTGTAATTATCCTTTAATCACGTCTTTGCTGTTATTGTTTTATATGTTAAAGTAGAAATTAGTAAAAAAGCAATGTATTATGTTGCAATATTAACTGATTTGTGATTTGCAATAAAGCTGTTGACCCTTTTTGGAACATTTTATGCAATTTTGTATATTTATACATTTTGTATGACATGCTTATTTACGTGTGTAATATATTAACGGAAACACATCGTTGCTAGTTGATAAATATTTGTTTTCTGTTTTTCTTGGTTTCATCCACGGTTACTTACGGCTTGTATGGTTATGGTTTCAGCAAGGTTTCATGGTCTGTGAGTGTGGGGCTCATGGTCCACTAAGGAGTCCATGGTGTGATAACAATCTCTCTCCATCTTTCCATCGAACTGATACGGTAACTATCAATTCACAAATGACACTATAATATTATTAAAGTGTCAGCACGCTCAGAGTTGTTAAAGGCATCAACAACTTTGACCTTGAACGTTGAGCTACTAAATGCTAAGAATTGGTAAATTCACCTGGCAGTTCTAGTAATCAGAGCTTTCAAATAAACAAAAAAAAAGAAATTATTTGAATTACCGAAAAGTTACGTACCGAAACTTTCAGCTTTACTCGTCTTTTGTGGCATGCTTTATCGAAAATAATCCAAATTGGCAATTCCAATACAAAAGTGCATACATTATTTATGCATTTTTTATGCATGTATTAAAACCATTTCGAAGTTTTCAAGACACTAAGTGCGCATGATAAAATAGAGCTGAGTGGAATAGCAATTGAATTTTTCATCGTAACAAAGTATGTAACATTACGACACTATGAGTTATGACGAGTGTGATCGATGTGTTTTCGACATTCAAATCACACTAATTACATTTAACTATTCATAATACTTGTCGATAAATGTAGCACCTGCAATTTTCCCATAACTTATTGAAACTGAAGCAAGCAAAATGGACTTTATAATCTTGGAAATGTTTTAGTTTAGCTTTCCTGTACGCTTTCATTGGTTCATACGAAATAAAAATAAAAAGATTCTATTTAAGGTAATGCTATATTTAAAACTTAGGTTTTGTCACTTAAACCAAATATTATATATTATGTGTGCCAATTTTTATCTCAATCAGTCTTTGTATTACAGACGAGGAAAAAATCCAATGAAAACAAGTAAGTGACCCTTTCTTGTCTGATTGAGTTTTACGAAAATGTAATTTGTGTGGATTGAAAAAAAGATTTTTTTATGTATGTTAGCTTAAGTACAAGTGCTTTGTGATTATCATTAGCTTAGACAACTGTAATGAAACAGGGTCGGCGTGTGTACAGTATAGCTAAAAAAAATACAGAGATACACTCCCGGAGTGCAACCCGCACTCCGGGAGTGCCGGCAGAAGTGAAAACTTGAATATTAACTTTGGACATTTTTAGTATTTTGGAATGGTTCGGGAATAATTTTTCACAAATTGCTTTAATTATCAGTATAAAAGTACTATCATTTATGCACAAATATAATTTTCATATCAATAACCTGCGTTTGACTTGACGAAAACTCGATAAAGTAAGACCACATGACGGCTAGGATCGTCGTCATATTGTCTGTACAACGAACATTGCTCGTCTACACATAAAGCTTATTTTCAAAATGGAACTAATAGAGCAATGTCTGTTGATATTATACGTATCTTCTATCTGTGAGAATGTAATGGTACGTATATTGCGGCGCATCCTATACTCTTCGGAAATATATAAGCAATACAAAAACAGCAATGAATCTACTTTTTATTTTACTATATATATATACGCCGTCTTATTCGCGCATGCGCAGTGCGCCGTCTTACGTTCTGACGATCTGACGCGAGTTTAGAGTTTTTACGCTAAAGAAGTTTTCACTTCAAAAACACAAATTGTTGGGTGGATACCCATGGCTAATTAATGGCTAATTCATGATATCGCGGATGAGGCGTAACCTCATGCTTAATAAAATCTACTACAAGTGCGTTACTTGTTATTTCACACATTCATTTTTGATTCAGTAAGACCATAGCACTATGCTAAGCATAGCACACTGCCGTCCTCAATATATAGCCACTTGTAGCAGAAAAACCTTAATGTGATAACATACAATAAGGAAGACACCATCTTCCTTATTTAAATAATGTATTGCAATGAAAAAACGGATGATCTTTTGTGAGTGTACCTACTATGAACATACACAAAGAAGTCTATTTAACTTTTTGAAAGTTTGAGTGAAGTTCTGAAGATGCAGAAGACAAATAAGTCAACTTAACAGTTCCATATGTTGGTTGTAGAAACGTTTTGCTTGTTAATTGTGCAAGAATCTTACTTATTATGACATGACATTCGCTTTGAAAAAAAAATCAGTAATAGTCAAGACGGGGAGAAAGTTAGTAATTCTCTTAACCGTGCCAAAAACCTATCATCAGATATAAGAACTATTCATATTTAATTAACTTCAAATATAGCAGTTAACGAACTGCGAAACCTTCGCTCGTGTTTTTAACATATACAAACTAAGTCATCTATGCTGGTAATTGATTTGTACATTTTAATAGAATCAAAATATTTCTTGCAAATTTTCGAAGTAAAAAGAAAACTTCCCGATCAATGTTTTTTTTAACGCCGGCCCTGTGTTCGAATATTCCTCGAATGCTAAAAATGTTAATATATTATTACGTTATGATGTATGTAGTAGATCGTACATATAATTGTAGTGTTTTATGTACAAAAACAAGTATATTGCACACTAATAGCAAAATTATTATCATAATAAGCAATATTTCTAAACCATAATCCTGACAGTTGCGTAATACGTATCAGCTATCGCTACTCGTTTACAAGCTTGTTTAAATATTAACAACACCAATATTTAACACTGTACATTTTACAATATGTAAATAGCAAACAAAATTGAATGGCAGTTTTTATTACTATACCTACTGTATTATTTATTAATTTTAAATTCTAGAACATCTTAATGACTTTGGTAATAAGCCTCGTACTTGAATAATGAGCAGTGAACGTGATAAGTTTAATATCATTAAGCTCTGTGATGTAAAAAAAAATAATTGAACAGTAGTCATTAAAACTGTCAAAAATAATATATAAAAACTGCCTGATTCGTTTGGTCGCGCGCTGCGAGCAGGCAGTTTGGCGCAACTTTCATATCAAA
This sequence comes from Calephelis virginiensis, assembly GCA_002245475.1. Classification (NCBI taxonomy): domain Eukaryota; kingdom Metazoa; phylum Arthropoda; class Insecta; order Lepidoptera; family Riodinidae; genus Calephelis; species Calephelis virginiensis. The sequence continues at coordinate 2,592 of NJDC01011678.1, read as the reverse complement.
AAATAAAAAAATAGTGTGTGTGTACTTATGTACACGCGTTAGAAGTTATACTTCTTCGGCGTCATAAGATAAAAATCTTTTTAAAAACTAAAATGCTATTTATAGCTAACTTCATCATGTCGGTTTTTCGTGACGGTGTGCGCGCGCATCGTAAAAATTTACCCTCAATTTTTTCCTAACGCGCCAAAAGAAGTATAACTTCAATAAGTTTGCTATGTTTTTTATTCGCCCAAATCATATGACACTAGTTTCCTTATATCTGAATGCCTTTAGACTTACTTTCAAATTATACGGGTTTTTTTTCAAGTAAAGTTTATACAAATTCGGGTTTGCTATGTATCTATGGAAGTCCCGCCTCTTATGACGTAGTATTTATATACTCTTTGCGAGCAGGCACGGGGCACATTTATAATTGAATATATTACAAAATTTTCGACGTTATATTACGTAAATTTAAAATGCTTAAAGCTTACAAGTGACATATTTTTCTAAAATAATATCCACAAAATATTTTTGTGGCAAATACATCAAAACACTTAAAAGCCAACATGCGATATTGAATTTTTTTGTTAACTCACTGAATCCATTCAAGAAAACTATATCATATTTTATACAATTCGCTTACAAATATTGTCGCTAGATTATCCGTGATAAAAATTACGGACATTTTAAAAGTGTAAATAAAATATTTTCGTCATGATAAGCAAGTCAGTAACTGTCCTTATTCCGCTTTTTGCTAAGAACAGTCTTAATAAAAAATAATAATAAATCTGATTACAAAATAATTATTTTTGATTTATATTTATATTATTATTTGTATCTACGTTTCGAAAGTATAGTTTGGCTACTTTTCAAAGTTAATAAAGGTAGGTATTTGTAAGTAAAAAATGGGTTTTAACGCTACTACTATTGGATTGGAAAGTAACAACAATATTATTTAGTTGAATTTACCATGAATTTTAAAAATAAAGAAATTTTAAGCGATATAGATAATAAATTGCTTCTTTTTCTTTTATAAATATGGCTTTCAATCGTTTTTCACGACTTATTTAACCAATGTCAGGTACGGTAATAAATTGCTGTTAGTGTGCGTTCCGAAGTGTTCTGTAAACCTAAATGTAATTATTTAATAGTAATATTATTTAAAATGTATAATGTAATTTTTAAAATTATTTAATTTAAAAATAATGGTTTCAAGTTTTAATAATAATTATATCTTACAAATGATTATTTGACTTGTATTCCAACAGAAAGGTGGTGTTAATTTTGTTTTTAGAAAAAGCAAAAAATTAAAATTTTGTATCATTCTTATGGGTTTTTTTTTAATCAGAAAGCAGATATTTGAAAAAAAGAGATGTCAAAACATTGGCAATTATTTTCATGACTTCATAATGAATTTGGCCTAGCTGGTAGAATGGTATTCCACCATAACCTCAGTACTTACTCGTCATTATCGTGATCCATGCTGAATGGTAGGGTGGCCTTTGAACTTGTGCACATCTTGGCAGAAAGTTTATAAAGAAGCAGAGATATCCTAATGTTACGAAATACGATTTTTGGATGATAATGGATGGCAAACAAACAAACGGATTTCGCGAAGGTTAGAAATTCACGCTGCCTAGAGACACCAAATGTTGCGTTGTCAACTTGAGGCCAAGATGTTAGGCCTCGGGCAAAAATAAGTTTACCGGCTAACCGGAACACGTCAACGGCAAGTATTGGACGTTATGGCGACACGAACAGGTAGGGCGATGGTACCAATCCGGACGAGTCGCTGCGAAACTTTACCACCTAGTAGGATGTCACGGTGTTAGTGACGGTAAGCCTATGCTCGCCTTTTACGAGCTGTCTGGCTGGAAGGCAGACGGTCTATTCTGCAAAAGGAGCCCGGACCAAAACGGGGAAAAACGTTCCACAAAAGTCTGTCTGTATGTCCTCAAATGTTTGATAGTTGGAAAGTACAAGGTGTACGTGATGGTAGGAATTGATTTAAAAGTAAAATACAATTTATTAATATCACTTGCACTTTCAACAATATATTTTATAAACTACATTTAGAAATACATGTCAATTTTATTAAAATCAACAAGAACAGTACTCTTAAATCACGATTTCATTTAAAATTGGAAATGGGAATATAATATAATTTTAGGTACTCTTAAACACGGTACTGGCTTGTTAACATTTAGTTCCAAAAAAATAACGAATTCGATAAAATAACTTGTTCTTTATTATTAAGTAAATGTTAATATTTCGCAAGTATTTGGTTAAAGAGCAACTAAAATGGCATTTCCGATTTCAAATTCCAATATTGCATAAATCAAGATTCAAGAGTAACCCTTCTGGTTCCTTATTATGTATAGTTTAAAGTGGTTTGCTGTCCTGCCCAAAATGTTAGCCCTTAAAGGAAAACCCCCTCCCTAAATTTTAATGGTCCTAGCCTTGTGGCGGATGGTCTGCATAGGTACCAGAGGGCCCCAAAGAAACCAATTGGACCAATATGGCTACTTCTCAGTGCCCCTCTCTATCCAATAGGGGGACATGAGTAACAGATAGGGTGATGGGCCTTGACAGCTGTGAGGCCTGCGAAGA
>NJDC01011663.1:66823-104424 GCA_002245475.1 Calephelis virginiensis | reverse complement strand
AACTATAAGTGTGCCAAATTTCATACTCCTCCGTCAGCGCAATTTTCGTAAAAAGGGGTCGAAAATTTTTGCTTTACGTATTTATATATAGATAAGCGGGTAGTACTAAACAAAAGCGCAAAACATTTTTTTCTTTAAGCCATATTAACGGCCTTAAGTTTACTTCTTATCCCAATGATGAAAGTAAATGAATTGAAATCTCTAAAAAATAAACAAATTTTTATAACTAAATAATCGAAACATAACAATTTATTATTAATTTGTAGAAATATTTAAATACATATTAGAGTAAATATAAAAAACCCCTCAGACTCAGAAATAGAAATATCTGTTCTCTATGCAACTGTTTACCGGACGGGAACTGATTCCAATGTCAAACAATAATAAGACAATAAGTTTCAATTGTACATATGCTTGAAGATGCATATGTTTATGTTTGTAACTTTATAACGATTAAAGAAATAGGTCTAAGATTTAATAAATAGTACACTCGGGATATTTTTAATCTCAAGAAACAACTCTCAAATGTTTTATTTTTATTTTACATAGACCATTCAAAGAGTACTTGCGACGCATCTACACAATTAAAGTTCGGTGAAGTTGTAAAAAATTGTAAGATTAGCAACAAGTTAGTCATTAAAAAAAATCAACACAATGCTAACGCGACCACACTCTGAGAAGATCCGGCGAATGAAAGATCAGCACGCTTGTGCTTTTTCCTTATTTTACAATGTGTGTATAATAACAATCAGAGTTTACATTTACAATTACAAAAAATACATTTACATTATATTTATGAGATAGTGATAAAGAGTAATTAATCCCAAGCATTCTTATCTGCTAAATATTAATTAACGGAATAACCTTTTTAATACAATTTCAATTTGACACAATTTTAAAAATTAAATATCTTTTATATAATTGGCAAGTATATTGTAAAAACGGATACATTAAAAAGAATGGTCACACATGCTTATCAAAATTATTTTTGATTATTGTAATGAAAGTGTCACTACATTGTATAAAACAAAGTCGCTTCCTCTGTCCCCATGTCACTTTGTATGCTTAAATCTTTAAAACTACACAACGGATTTTGGTGCGGTTAATCAAATAGATAAAGTGATAGAAGAGGAAGGTTTATATGTATATTTCATAACCGTCCGAAGCCGGGGCGGGCCGCTAGTATACAATAAAAATATGAACTATATTCAGTATTCCCAGTCGCGCTCTATAGCAACATAGGTATGCTCTAAGCACACAACTCCTGCCTACACGGTAATCAGAGCGCATGGTAACACCAGACCATTTTCGAGAATACATTACGTCATACAGACCAGAACTACATCACAGTATACATATAGCTAGTATATATTAAGTATCAGCAATATAAATCAGCTTATATAAAGTACTTACAATTATATATCTTATACAAGCTATCCCGACGAACTTTGTTCCACCCGTTCCGTTTGTAGAGGAAATTTTAAAATGTAGTTTTTTCTAGTTTCCACACACTTTTTTCCATTGAAAGTAGAACATTTTTGGTTGTATGTAATTTTATTAATTACCTTTCATAAAGCTTACTATAGTCGAAACGATTTTTTTTTGCAGAAAAGTTTAATGGGTAATTATTTTTCCTAATATCTACTACTTTCAGAGCAAATAATATTACATTCTTCTTTGCCGAGGAGTTTGTTTCGCCGTTGCTTCTCTCGACTGGCTAGATTTGTTTGGAAACGGTGGCAGTTTAAGGTAAATATTGTTCAAATGTTAAAACATGTGTTATAAATCTAAATAATAAATTTGTACAATTTTTAAATATTTGCACACCACAATGTGGTAGAATGTGTTGGTATTAACAAATATGTTTTGTAACAGCTTCTAACACATATATTCAGCAAATAAATAAATATCTTTCTTCTTCTTATTTCGTCACAACATAAAAAAATCTTACCTATCGAAAAATTAAAAAATCTTTTGGGACAGGGCACTGTTATCATTTAGGTTGATGAAATATAGATACCAAATTTTCAGACATACCGAATGTGCATATAAAATTTCATTAAAATCAGTTCAACCGTTTCAGAGGAGTACGGTAACAAACATTGTGACATATTGTTTTATGTAGATAACATATTTGTAGATGCATGTTAAAATACATTTAAACTCTTTTACTACGTAACCCTTTAATTTTACGAAATAAGGCGAAATTTGTTTTTAAACAAAGAAAGAATTTCAGCAAGTGCCAAAAATATAAAATGCACAATATTGTATGGTATATTTCTACTGACACAGTAGTTTAAAGTTTACTCTGACTTTATATCCTTTAAAACGTCGGTTTTTGATAACCTATGCCATATAAGCAAAGGAATTTTCTGACGAGAAGAAGATATGACAGAGTTGCTGATCTCAAGTCTTTTAAGTAAAAAGCTACCTTACACATCATACCTGAACACGAGAATAGCATTTACAGGTGCTATGGTTTTAGGAAGAGAAACAGTGGTGATACTGCTTGCGACAGGTATATCTTAAATCCTATCCTATTATTAATATTATAAATGCGAAAGTTTGTAAATATGGATGTATGGATGTTTATTACTCTTTCACGCTCGAATGGCTGAACGGATTTGTCTGAAATTTGGAAGACAGATAGATTGTGACCTGGTTTAACATATAGGCTATTTTAAATCTCGATCGCACACCGGGTTTCTGTGAAAACGCGGGCGAAGCCGCAGGTAGCAGCTAGTATTTTATAACTCGACACCTAATATTGGTAAGGATATTAGTAAAAGATAGCCTGATATACCTAAAATCCCTGAATAAGTCACACAAATTGAATCTAACCCCAAAGTAAGCAAATTACATGCTTGTGTTATGGGTGTTAGTCAACGATACTAATACAAAGAAATACTTAAAGAGATACGAAAATAGTCGTGAATCGAACCCGATCGTCGCGGTTGGTTAATGTAGGCAGACGTGTACGCTAGCCACTCGACCAACGAGGCCGTCAAGATGAACTCGGAGTTTTGGCGCCATCGAGAGGAAAGATGGTCGAAGTTTTTTCATAATTATTGAATTTCGTGTTAATATTGAGTGAAATTGGTCAATTTTGGTGGCATTTAGTACAATTTTGTTTAGTGAAAGTGCACAAATGAAATATTTATAAAGAAATTAGCGTATCGTATATTTTCTCGTTGCCGCCAAATCTCGTTACATGAGCTTGTGTAAAAAGGCCACCGCTTTACCCAAGAGCCTGACATGACTTACTGATGACTTATGACTGATGACTAATTAAAATTAATTGAAATTGATATCAAATTTCATGCAAATTTCTACTTGACTAATGGCTAAATACTAACGTGAAGGCCAAAACTTAAAGAAAGAAGAAGAAATGTTGGTGTACCAAATAAATAAATAAATAAATAAATAAATAAAGAAGAAGAAAGATGAACTTATACCTATTCATTATTTAAAAGACGTTACAACAAAAAGAAAATTGGGTTTTTCCAATTTTCTAAAAAAAAATGTTGCTCGGGATTGGAAATGTGCCCGGTTGGTGATAGGCTTGCCACCAATCACATTGTGGGACTTACGGCCAATATTAATAATCAATCCTAATCCAAAACTTTATATCCAAGATTGATATTTTGATCCATTTTTATGTTATTGCTTGCCAATAACATATCTGTGTACGTGATATATATGGCAATTATGTATAGAATAGGCCGGCGGATACGCAGATATCAAGATTGCTGGAAATCCATCTTTAGAGAAACATTATTAACATTGGCCGTTAGTGTCTTCGGATAGTCGTTGGTGCCCTGGTTGTGCCTCTGCCGGCCCCTTCGGGGAAATGGGCGTTAAGATACTATTTTACATGATGTAGGTGCGGTTGTTTTATATAGCTAAGGGATATTACGTAATCGTTCACAAAAACTGTCTGTCTCATTTAACCTACAAAAATTACAGAACTTTTAGACAGGTCATAGTCCACCGCTGTTTATCTGGCTTTGCGGAAGTACATACGTCACTTATCTCCGTCTTTCCTGTTGTACCATTAACAAATAAAGGTCATAACGATGTCTGTCAATAATAATCTATAGCCACATGGAAAAAGGAATGTGATGATCCCATCGCCCGCTAGTAATTTTTGTTTTTATTTTTTGTAAGTGGTAAAAAGGGAACAAGCACACAACTTTCCTGATGGTAACAGACGACCGCGGCCTATAGACACCAAAGGTGTTGTAGGTGTGTTACTATTCTGTGACAGGTATGTTAGGACCATCGTACATATCTACCAGCTAGCCTACCCTCAGGATTGGAATTTGACATTGTCAGAATGGCGGCAGGAATAAGTAGACGGTAGATCTCTGCTCGGATTTATTTTAAGTTAAATCTAGTCAATAAGAGTAGTGCTGGCATACTCTTAAAATACTCTTTCACCTCTCGTTATTTATCTGTTTTATTGTTAGTATTAAAAACTCTACCCCGACTTAATTATGCCTGGAAATATTAACAGAAGCTTTCCAGTTTAAAGGTTAAAGTAACAAAAGGTGATGTTAATACCCGTACTAGAAATACCTTGATAGATACAAGCAAAAATTTAATAAACATCCAGATCCAAAGTACAGATGTCTGGATACCCATGTCGGGTAAGGAACCTGTGTCTCGCCCTTGATCAGAGACGGTCTAATTATAAGAGGCGAGATTAAAAATATATTATTATCTTTAAGTCTGATGTTCTCAAAAATTTGAACCAAATCTATTTATTAGTTTCGGAGCTTATTACAATATGTCGATACATGTTATGTACAATGACACGAGATTATTATATAGGTACAATTTCAAAAAGTGTGTTGCCAACCTCAGTGTGAGGTGTTAACCTATCGTTTTACTACGATTAGTTTACTGGCCATCTTATTCTTGAGTCAGGGATACGACAATGGCAAGCACTGATTTTATGACAGCCGGAATAGTTAAGGCAGTGGCGGTGGCCAACTAGGTGAGCTGTCACAGAACATTACCACCTTATCAAAGTCACAGCGTATGAGCTGATTGTTCTGTATTTTTCGATGTATTCCAGAACAAATTAGGTAGGTAGGTACCTTGTACTTAGGTAGTACCTACTGCATTTAAAAATTACTTACATGCAACTTTTAATTTTTTTTAAATCGACCTGTAGGAAATCCCCTCATCTCAAAGTAAACGAATAAACAAAAAAACTATATCTTCATATGGTTAATCAACAGTCTCTAGAAATGTTTGGTGTTTTAAAAATGAGATTTTCAAAAGAAAAAAGTATGTTCTTCTCACCTGAATTCAGTCACGCTGACAGGCAATAAACACGTGCAGTAACACAGAAAGAAATAAAAAAAAAACAAAAACAAACACACACACCGATTACGAACGTCTGAAACGTCACAAACAAAGCATATCACTGTTAATGCCTTACACCCAGATTTCAACCGGCGTTTCCCGGTGAAAACAAAAACAAAAACAAAACAAAATTCAAACGTAGAACTTCAAGGGGATTACGAAGCGTTTCGAATTTCGAAACTGTTCGATATATTGGCGACAGATTCGGTTGTTTTTTTTTATATTTGCGTATTATAAAGAGATGCAATATCCAAGTACATACAACCTCGGTGGCGAGACCGGTACTGAATGAAGTGAGCGAAAAAACAAACTAGCCGGTTGAGACCGCTGCAGGAGGAAAACGCAAAGGGAAATCTCTACTTATCCCTGTCTGACATAGGGGAAATCTCTCCCTTTCCTTCTCATATCTTCATGACGCTTGTAGGTTGTGTATTTTCAGCTCTTCCCATTAAGTGATAGTGGTTGAAAATGGAATTTCTTACTTTGTTTCGAAATTTTAAGCAAGTTTTGTTTAAATATTACCAACTATTAAAAAGAGAGAGTATAAATTATAACAAACTATATCTCTGCCGGGCAGTTGAAAAAATGTAAACTTACTACTACCACTTTCATTGCTAATGACAAACGGACAAACAGATATATTACACTAAAAATCCCATTACTTACAGAAACCGAAAATTTTAAATGAACCACTGAATCTAAACCGGGGTTGCAAAAACTCGAAATGAATTTGCAAACTCTCTTTAAAAACAGAACAGAATAGTAAAGATCACTGACAGTAAGTTGACATTTAAAGCGGCGACAATTAAAGTCCTGAAAGTCTAGCCTGGAGTGGTCCAGGCTAGACTTTCAGGACTCTACCTTTTTAATGAGTTGCTCTAGAGAAATAGCCCCGAAACATATATTACTAAATTACACTAACTGCTAATATGGTGTTGGGACCTACGGATCCCAGTGTAGAATAGACCATTTGCTTCTGTGTATGGTAGCCCCTAAGTGGCAAGTATTGGTAAAATGGGTTGTTACCTACAAGTTCTTTGTAGATTGCAATCCAGCAACTTGTTCAGGTAGGGGTCTGGTGGATGGGGTAGCTTGCAGACTTGCACAATAGGCCCAAGACGCTTGTAACAGGATAGTGATGCACCTGTAGTGTCTATTGAGTCTATAGGTTACGGTCTCCCTGATTGGGCTATTTGCTGCACAGCCCTCTACAAGCAGTGTTTTTTGGTAAAGACCCATTTAATCTTTATTCGTCTTTAACAAGCTGTTTAGCGGGGTGGAAGGTGGTCTTTTATTTAGAACTAGCTGTTACCCGCGGCTTTGCTCGCGTGGCAATGAATATGTTTACTGATTAATTTAGAATATTATTTTACTCAAAGACTTCTTTGTATACCATATTAATAAGGACTTTCATACAAACATTTAAGTCCTATTTAACCCCCTTAGGGGTAGAATTTTCGAAAACGCTTAAATACTTATCTACTCAATTTTAATAAGTAGCCCAAAAATAAAATTTCAAGTTTTTAACACAAAAATGACGGTTTTAGGTAAATACAAATGTTTAACCCCTATTTCAAAAATTTTGTCTTTAGTGGGTTTTTACTCAATAAAACGACGACCCTACTCACCAAATTTCATGGCTGTAACTCTAACAGTTTTTGCTCGGCGACGATGAATAAGTCAGTCAGTCAACGTTACTAAAAAGCAGAAAAGTGTTTATCGCCTTCATGAGGTCTCTGGGTTGATCCCCGCGTCAGACAACTAAAAGTGTTTTATCAATTGTCCAAAAAAAAAACTTTGGCCAGGATCAGAGTAGTGCGCGGTTGGCGATAGGCTTGCCACCTATCACATTGTGGAACTTCGGCTAGTCGTGGATGCCCTTGTTGTACCTCTACATACACTTTCGGAGATATAGATTTTTTTTTATTAATAAACAATATTGTAAAATTGTTTTTATTTTTTTAATCGCCTCTGTGGTTTAGCGGTCCGGGTGTTGGACTTGACTGCATGAGGTCCTGGGTTCGAATCCCGGGTCGGCCAATAAAAAGAAAATTGGATTTTTCCAATTTTCTAAAAAAAAAGTGTTGGTCGGGATTAGAAATGTGCCCAGTTGGCGATAGGCTTGCCACCTATCACATTGTGGAACTTAGTGTCTTCGGCTAATCGTGGGTGCCTTGGTTGTACCTCTGCCTACCTCTTCGGGGATATGGGCGAGAAGATACTTTTTTTTAAGAATTATATTATGTGAATACGACGATGGATGAACTTCAAAGAAATGTATTTAATGCCATTTGTAATCATTATTTTATGCAGATTGGCTACGTCCAGCGACACAAAATCAGCACTTGTCTTATTCCAAGACATACATCTGTACTCAGAGTCTTCAATTGTGTTTTAATCAGCCGTTAAGTTAATGATAAATTAAATGTTTTTCTTTTATGTAATAAGGTAGCGAACAAGCACACGGCTATCTTGATGTTAAGAGTAAACGTGGCCTGTAGATACCATAGATGTTTTAGGTGCGTTGCTGTCCAGCGGCCGGGATCTTAGGCCTATTGTGCAAGTCTACTGGCTGCCCTACCCTTGGGACCGGAACAACACAGTGGCGACAAAAAAGTTAAGGCGGGTGATCACTACCCGGGTAAGGGCTGTACAACCCTCTACCACCAGTGGTCTTGATGCCAATGACTCATTAAACCAGTTTGGTGCAACTTTCATATCAAAAAATAAAAAAAAAGTTTGCTATGTTGTTTATTCGCCCAAATCATATGACACTAGTTGCCTTACATCTGAATGCCTTTAGACTTACTTTCAAATTATACGGGTTATACTTTTTCAAGTAAACTTAATACAAATTCGGGTTTGCTATGCATCTATGGAAGTCCCGCCTCTTATTACGTATTACGTAGTATTTATATACTCTTTGCATTAAACCTATGTTCGCCTCTTACGAGCTGCCTGGTAGGAAAGACAGATGATATATTCTACACAAGAGACCCCGATCACGAGGCAATTATTAAGCTACCACATTTTGTCGTTTGTTTGGAAGGACAGATTGACGTTTATCCTTGATTAAAAGTGACAAACAATACCCAATAATTAAAATTATTTTTGATGTTATCAATATAATGTTACAATTATAAAATAATGTCTACCGTGACGTTTATTACATGACATTTTAATTATTCAAGTTTAAGTATATTTTATAGTGTATTTTTACTGCCTGTTTCTCGCGAACTACTTCAAATTTTCACACAACCTTATCCACAGTATTTTACCGAGAGAATTTCGGATGGCATCTAGTGACAAACTGCGTCAAATAGTTCATTATTGTTATATTTATATAAACTTTAGTCTGGATGCGTTTGAAAAATAACTTATAACAAATCCTTTGTTGTAGGTCTTTCTGCTTATGTATTTGCTATTGTATTATTTCAAAGGGCCTGACAAACATCTGACTACATAATCATCGACATAAAACACACAAATTTGGCAAATCCATATATAATTATACTCTAAGGCAGCCTCTCCCAAAGTGGGCGATAACGCCCCCTTGTGGGCGCTGGAAGCCTAGAGGGGGGCGGTATAAATCTTGAAAAAAATGTTTTTTTTTTTAAACTAGGCGCAACAAATATGTTATTGAGGTTATTGACAAGAAAAAAACGAAGGGGGGGGGGGCGCTACAAAACAACTGATTTTCAAAGTGGGCGTTACATGAAATAAGTTTGGGAACCTCTGCTCTAAGGAATTAAATGACCAGGAAGTACAAATTTGCCCATCTTATTTCGCTTGTCCATGCTTGAGCTGCATTATTTCACTGTATTTTTCACTATTTTAGTTAATTTCAATTATTTTAATAACAGGTATACCTACTTCAAAATTTTTAAATCATTTATCTTTGACAGCTAAAAAAGAGCTTCTAGGTGTTTTAGTGACTTTGTCAACGTGAAATAGGTTATCATACCATTTTTAATGATTGATGTGTTGCCAACCTCTCGGTATTTACAACTTCACCTGGCTTTTTGGGCCTAGCAGAGTGCTCAGCCTGAATTCTCAGGCTACCAACTTTTGTAATAACTTCTGTTGTATTTGTGTTCATGTTTAAATAAATATCGCTGGACAAATTACACAAAATAAAAATAGCTCCAAAGTAAAGCAAATTAAACGCTTGTGCCTTGGATTTGTGTTAACTGTTAAACAACGATACTAATACATAAGAATAATTACATACATACCAAAAAAAAATTATAAGCACACAAATCTAAAAATGCAGACATCTAAATGTTCATCACATAAATATCTAACCCCGTCGGGAATCGAACTCGAGCCTCGCATTTAGTCGGTGGACTTAGGCGTGTACGCTAACCCTTTGAGCAACGAGGCAGTCAATTGGTCAAGAGATTTTTCTGTGTAATCTTCTTTTCTTTCTGTGTCTCTTGCATGTTAAATAAAGAGTTACTAAATAAATGGATGCTTAATTAAAATAAAAAATGCCTATGAGAAATAATAATTGAACAAATAATATGATTCCAAAAAACAAAACTTTCCAAACCTTGGCCTGCTGGTCACACAGATGGTCCATCAATGTGTTTTGAATTAAATGCGAAGATCTGCGACATTGAAACACGATTTGACACTAACACCGTGACTATAGGTAGGTATAAAATATATGCTACAATACACTTGGTCTGGTGCCATCGCCTGGGCTATTCCTGAAGTTTTAATTTTAGTCGTCATCACTGTCTCTCGTCAAGTTTACTTTGTCAAGTTTAATTGGATGAATCTTAACATCAATCGCTTAATAACTACATTCAGTTCTCAGGAACTCGCACTGTATGTAAGACTTAGTTGCCCACGTAAGATGGCTTAAAAGCACTTGTGGCTGTCGTCAAGGGGCTTTGCTGTCTTGAGTAAATGAAGTAATTTAGGGTGACCATGTTTTTTTATTATATGCTAAGGGGCCATCCATAAATTACGTCACACGTTAATGAGGGTATCATCTTAATGTGACATTATGTGACAAGGGGCAAGGGGTACCGAGAGCATTGTGACGTCTTGTAAAATACTAGAACACGAAATTTATATGTGAATAAAAAACTTTGAAAAGATAATTCTTAATTTTTATTTTTTAATAATTTCGCACTCTCGGTATAAGATTATCTCTTCCGTAACAACATTTGATTCCTAGAGCCATGTTGTAATGCAAGTGAGACACTAAAATTTACGAGCTTTGATTGGTAAGGCTTTAAATCAGCCCTATCCGACTTTTGGCTAATTCAAATACCTATTGAGGCCAGGAGCAGTGTAGATCGTGTAAAAAAACATGTTAATTTTAAGTCGGGCGCAGACATCCGATTTCCAGATTTGGTCTCCTAGCCAGGAATTCGGATTTGAAATTCCTTGAGAGACACAAACATAAATCGAGAAAGATTGATTAGAATCGAAAAATAATTGATTTGTATATCACTCATATTTTTAAATTACGATGAGAGAATTGTTATGAAAATTTCAAAAGATAAAGAGATAAGTTTAATGTTTTAATCTTATGCTTTAGTTTGTGTTGCGCGTTTGATATTATCTTATGTTGATTTATTTAATAAAAATAAGTCAAAAAATGAAAATAATTGTTTTCTTTTGATATTTTTTAGATACTAGCTGTCCCGAGGAACTTCGTTCCACCCGTTCAGTATGGGAAATAATGAAATATTATTTTTCCCATTTTCCCTGCAACTTTCCCGGTTTTCTTATTATCAGGAAGTTATTATCAGGAAAAGAACCTTTTCCTGATAATAACTAACACAATAAAAAAGATTTAGCCAAATCAATCCAGTCGTTCGGAAGTTATGCGCTTACCAACACATTTAGCCATTCATCTTTATATTATAGATATGCATATTAGTTTGAAAAATGTGTGACGTCACATGAGGGGGGACCGAGTTCTAAAAATGTGATAACCTGTGACAAGGACAAGGGGGGGAGGGGTCGAAAAGTTCTAAAATTCGCGTGACGTCATTTATGGATGGCCCCTAATACCATTTGCGACCTCTCAATTACTGATTTATTTTTTCTAAAATCATTTGTTTGTAATTTAATTATTGGTTATGTGAAATGGAATTAAATTGTTTTAACCATTAAGCATTTGTGTTGCAAACAGGAACATTGAGGTTTTTGGTTGGTGGTTTCGTGTGTTTTTTTTTATGATATTGGAAGGCAAACAAACAGACGGATTTCCTGATGGTAAGAAATTCACGCCGCCTAGAGACACCAAAGGTTGTAATGATGCTTTGCCAGCCTGATGCTGGTATGTTAGGCTTTGAGCAAAACTAAGTTTACCGGCTCCCTTACCCGCCGAACCGAAACACGTCACGACGTTATGACGGCAGGAATAGGTAAGATCGTGGTACCAATCCGGGCGAGTCACTGATAAGCTCTACCACCTAGTCAGAAGTCACGGTGTTAGTGACGGCGAGCCTATGCTCGCCTTTTACGAGCTGTCTGGCAAGGAAGGCATGATTCATTAATGTTATGATTCATTGGCACTAAATTTTTCAATAACATTAGTTATTTTTAAAAGATAAACTTGTTCTAGTCCAATTAACTTTTAAGTTTATTTCTTTTAATTTCATTTGACTTTAAGGAAATAAAAAAAATATTCTATTTTAAGGTAGTCTATTGTAGTAAATAACAGTCCTGTAAACATTTCCTTGAATTACTAGCAATTGAGTTACTATTCTTGCCATTATGACATTATTGTTCGCTATTGTCGTGTTGCGAGATATTTACCTGCCAGCCTCGAGTAGTTTCTAATTTGTCTGTTTGACATTCGTTTATTTAATGAAAAAAGTGGGTTGGCATTCATGAACGTCAAAAATAAAGATTTATGAGTGTTAAATATTGTAATGCATTTCGCTTGATTCTCTCTATATTTTCTTCTATGTTCTGACAATTTTTTAACCGGCTTCAACAAAAGAAGGAGCTTATTAGCTTCAGAAAACAAGTTTGCTTGTCTACTTTTTTATATTCTTAAGCTTTGCCTCTTTTAAATATATTTATATTATAGCAAACCTAGGCTTAGCTATTATTATTTTGCAATAGGTCTAGCATCATTATCTAGAAGAACGTTCTACTACGATGAGATGTCAGCGAAATAGAATTTAACTAACCCTAAAACTGTTTTTAGGGTTTCATAGTCCAATGGTTTCAAAGGGAAACATTATAATTTTGACATATTCGTCCGTTCGTATATAATGTTACTTGTAAATGATTCCACAAAACATACTTTATAGACGTCCTAATTTGTTAAAATTTATACGTATTCCTGAAAGACGAATGGGCACAGATATCTTCAATTTCTTGTGGTCTTAGCTCTGATTTACATGATTAAACAAAGATATTTAACTACACTTAGTTTCACATACATTGTCTACAGGATTTGAATTGTAACACATTTTCATACAGACAACTAAAATATAATATCAAACCGAAACTGACTGCGGATTTCAGACGATTTTAAATTATAAGTATAAACGTTTTCAAATAATACCGTAGTTAATTTAGTTTTAGGTTTTTTAGTTTATAGATTCCTGATTTAGGTACTTATACACCTCTTTAGCGGAAAATTGCAAATTAAATAATTTTATTTGGATTTGCAACAGTTTTAGTAGATAAAAATGTTGAATGGATTAAAGCTTTGTTTTTCCCATTTTCATTGCATTTTTTCTGGTATTTTTCCACAAGCACTTTCCTTCGACAATCACCAACACAACAAAAACAGAGCTAACAAAATTAGTCCATCCGTTCAGATGTGTCGCGATGACAACGCGAAATGGGGGTTCATGAAAAAATATATAAACCGCAGGACAAAACCAAATTAAAACCGCAGGACAAAACCAAATTAAATGATTGTTAGTATTCAGAAGTTGGCTACATACCTGGTTAACTTGAGAAAATTTTCTGGACAGTCAGTTTCAGGTGTCGCTATAAAATTCTTAAAATTAACAAAATCTGACATCGTGGCATGCTAATATGTAGAAACACAAAATTCATTTTGACAAAAAATATAACAAGCAAAATGAATATATTGGACTGGTATAGTTATTATGTGAGAATTAGCAATCAGCAATTGAAACATAATCGATTGCTAAATGTCAAATAACATATGATTTCGTTAGCAATCGTGTGTTTTTGTTTTTTACGTAATACAACCACTGGACAGCTACGCACCTGTAACATCTATGGTGTATATAGGTCGCGGTTGTTTCTCATCATCAAGAGAGCCATGTGCTTGTTTAGAAAAAAATAACATGGACCTGTTAATTTTAATTTGAATAATATCCTTAAAAATTAAAAATTCATGGACGCACTAATATTTTGGTAAGATTTAATACGCATTTCACAAAGACAAGTGGGTAAGAACTAAGAATCTTTAGATTTCTCGTTGTCTTATACACATAAATTATACAAATATCTCTTATTACGGCAACATAATACCCGCTCCAGTCTCCTCCAGTTATAATTATCTCATGCAGAAATTTTAATGCGAAATGAAATTTATTTATTTGCGGCAGTTTATTACGTAACGATTTGCTATATGTAGTTATTCCACGTTGTAATATTTTATTTGTAATTAGTCGCCACTGGTCTCACTGGTCTGGTGTTGGTGTTGACTACATGGAGGCTAGGGTTCGCTTCCCAAATCGCACAACTCAAAATGTGTTCAATTTTATTATAAATAATCGTTACAGATGTAAAATAATTTATTTTGCTAATTACGTCTGTTATACTGAATTTCCACAAAGTAACGCCTGATTCAATAAAATATAAAGAATCGTTTTAAGGGATGAGATAAGTTCCCGGCTGGCGTTAGGTTAGTCACCTATCACTTTATGGGACTTAAGAACTTTCAGCTATTGGGTTGTTATATATCTATTTACATATCCCTTCCTGAACACGTACTTGAAGATACTTACTTTTAAGTTAGTCGTTTTCGTTTTTTCCTTTTTGACTTGCTTACTTTTTAACGTACATATTGGATTATACATATATTTATAATGACGCACACTTACTGTTCATATTTTTAAATGAAGTAACACTTGTAATATTTTACACTACTATTGTATGCTTATATTTTTTTTAATATCCCTGGACAAGTTACACAAATTGAATCTAACCCCAAAGTACGCAAATTATATGCTTGTGTTATATGTTAGTCAACGAAACTAATGCATAGAAATACTTAAACAGATACTAGAATAAATTTGATAAGTACCCAGATCCGGAAACGCAGACATCTAAATGTTCATCACACAAATTCCTGCCCCCGTTGGGAATCGAACCCGAGCCTCGCGGTCGGTGCTGGCTAGGCGTGTACGCTAGCCACTCGACCAACGAGGCGATCGTTTTAAAAATAGTCTAAAGTTAAGTTCTAGCCCTTATGATGCTGTCATAAGCGAAACCGGTACGTTATTTATAAAATAATAAATGTGAATACATTTACTGGTTACACTGGCCTATGTTCTAAAAAAGAAACAGCCGAAAATTTAGATATTGTGAGGGCAGGAATTGGTACGGCGATAATACATAACCGAACTAGTAAAAAACGAACCACCTGACGCTTATAAGGAGGAAAGCGCTGGGATACTTTAATTTTACAGAGTTAAGATATTTAGAAATAATATAATATAATAATATTCCATGAACCTCCTTACAAAACCTTCCCGTAATGAAACTAAGAATTATTTCGATCATATCGGCTTTCAAACGCAAAATCTGCATCGAAATCAGTCCATTAGTTTAGGAGTTATGATATCTCAGATACACACATTCAGACACGTCAAACACCATATCCGTCTATGGTTAATGACAGGTCTAGATAAGACTAAAGTTGTAAAAGCTTTTGCTTATGATTTTAAAGGATTTTTGAGAATAAATGGATATGTTATACGGACGGATAAACGGATATATCGAACCTGTTTGGGTTCCGCTTGTATTTTGACTATGAAACCCTAACAAAGTGTTTATATTTTTAAAAAAGATTGCTGAGAAAGTAAACTAAAACCACAGTGAACTCTGCGGCGTTCGGTAAATCTCATTACTTAGTATAGTGTCGGTCTAAGATCCGAACCTTAGTCGATCTTCACCGAGCTGATAATAAAATGAAACATATTCTATAATACATGTATAATAATATATTTTTATGCTATAGGAAGGCAAACAAGCAGACGTATTTCCTGATGGTAAGAAATTCACACCGCCTAGAGACACCAAAGGTGGTAATGGTGCTTTGCCAACCTGAGGTCGGGATGTTAGGCCTCGAGCAAACGAAATTAGAGAATATATTAAAACTGGGTTGCCTAGAAAGTCCTAGACAGCATATTTTTGTTTTCAAAAAAATATTTCTCATTAAATGTTGCAATAGGAAGATAATAAAAAAGTCCCGGTTTAAAGTTTTCAAAGTATAGAAAGTGCTGAAATGGGGTTGCCTGTTATTAACTACGGTTAGCAGGTATAAACAGATATGTAGATGACAGTTACTTTAACCTGATTGGATAGTAAAAATAATACATTAACACATGCGCTGTTTTATTTCCAACAGTTAATATAGAGTTGTCTCCTAAAAACTAGAAAAAACAGACCATGATTTTTTGAGTTATCTAAATTTTCTGATATGATTTCTAATATACTTTATTTATTATAAAATATGTTTCATTATATTACCAGCTCGGTATAGGTCGATGTGGTCCAGATCTTCAACTACAAGATTTTTAGTAAATGGTAAGGGAGCTAAAGAGGGGATGCGTGCAGTAACACAGACGCGCTGTAAGTTTTAATAATCGCGTTTGTGGTGTAATGGACCAGTATTGGCGTTGATTTCATAAGGCTTTGTGTATGATTCCTGGGTCGGACTAGACTAAATGTTGTTTTATTCTCCGTTAACGAAAGCTGTACTGCCTATCACATTGTTTGACTAAGTAGTAGCGTTCGGCTAATCGTGGGTTATTTCACTCTCCCTTTACCACTAATTGTTTAGCAAAAAGACAGATGGATTATTCTACTCAGCAGACTCTGACCAAATTGGAAAAATGGTCATAGATTATTTGTTTCCGCTTCCAAAAAGATTCAAGGCTGTCTAGAGGACGAAGTCTTTTGTCTGAGTTAAATTATTCCCAAGGGAAAGCCAACTTAACATGCTACTTGCGGACCACAATAAGAAATAGGCCACTGCAAGCGAGAGAACTTTGTAACTTCGTAAAAGATAGATGGTTGCTCTCTGTATTACATAACTCAATAATTAAACAGCGAAGAAAACTTTTGCTCCCGAACCATGTTGTTCTAAGAAAGATTAATTGGCTTTTGAACAAATAGTCTAAATAAAAACAAGGGACAAAGAAGCAACTATCCAAGGTTTTAAATTACCCGACCATTGTTTCAATGGCCTAAGTTTAGCAGTTTATTACTAAATTCTAGACTTTGTGTCTAAGGTCAGTGAGCGGGTAGAGCATAGATATAGTGAATTACGTTGAGACATATACAGATATACACTTACTGTTCCACGTTAAAAAAAGTTTTACCTGATAGAAGAAAGTGATATGTGTTAGTATTGTTTGTCTCAATACAAAGTTTAAAATCTATGCATCTTTATTTTAAAAGTATATAATTTTGTTAGGAATCACCCGGACTAGCTTGCTAAGAGACTAACAAAGACAAACAGCTGAATAAAATACTTCGGTATAAAAACTAATTAAATTAACCATAATCGCAACTAAAAATTAATTATTTAAACATCAATGTAATATCTATAATATCTATATATATATAATAAAATACCAGAAACACTCAAAGCGAAACTAAAACTATTTATTCATGAATGAACTTAAACATTTTAAATTCTCATTGCAATTACAGCATAGGTGAATATCTAAATGACAAATTCTTTTATTATACATTAGCATGCTCAGCTTTATAACTGCAATATTTAATAATATTGCTTATATTATTGAAGTATTCGACTCGGAGAACTTCATACTGTCTGACATTAACAACTAATATTTGTGCAGTTTGTATGGGAATAATTAAAGACCTGTTTTTTTTCTATTTTCTGTACAAATTTTCCAGTAAATATATATAAATTTTCTGGTGCCTGAAAATACTAAAACACTTAGCAGCCAAATTTGTTGAACCGTTCTCGAATTTTGTGCTTAGTCACACATTTGGCGATTGACTTTGACCCCATCGGGAAACGAGGTTTTTATAAGTTTTACGTGTGTGTTGTGTATTTCTGCTTGTGACATCGTAACTTTTAAACGAATGGACCAATATTGATACAGTTTTTGTTACGTTATCGAGATGGTTGTTAGATAGGTTGTTAGGATACATTACATTAGGGTTTGTCGGGTGTTCATTAGAATGTTATTATTGGAGGACTATTAGAGCTATTTAAATATTAGTCATACCACAAATTATTGATTATGTGTAATAATCCATATATTAATATTTAATATTATAAATGCGAAAGTTTGTAAGTATGTATGTATCGATGTTTGTTACCCTTTCACGCTCGAATGGCTGAACGGATTTGTCTGAAATTTGGAAGACAGATAGATTGTGACCTGGATTAACATATAGGCTAATTTAAATCCCGATCGCACACCGTGTTTCTGTGAAAACGCGGGCGAAGCCGCAGGTAGCAGCTAGTTTGTAATATAGTATAAGAATACAAATAAATAGACAGTTTCATTGATGACAATACGATGACAAAAATATTGTTGCTGTGTATTCAACCCGAGGCTGAGATATTAAACCTATTAACCTATAGCCTATGTCACCTACCCAAACATCCGGAATGGCACAAAAAAGACGAGCATTCAGTTCATGACGAATGTAGGTAAGGTGGTAGTTAAAATTTGAACCAACCGTACCAGGATATTCAAGTCTTACAAATATAGTCGATGATCCGAAGTTAGGTCGACCTACACCGAACTGATAATAGGATGAAACCGGTTTTATAGCAAATTTAGTAAATCAGAAAAAATATTAAAAATGGGTTGCCTAAAAAATAGGACATTTTTTTATTTTTTAAAATGTTTTTATTTATTAATTGGTGCAATATTAAGATTTTATCCAGACTTAAAGTAGGAATAAGACGAAGTTGCAGAAGTTGGGTTGCCTGTTGTTTATCTGGATTACCACGTATAAACAGATATTTGTCGATGCTAGTTACTTTCACGGGATCGGATAAAGGGAAAAAATATATCAACATATGTGCAGTTTCGTTACAATGTTTACAATTTTTATTACAATTTAAGTTGATATATAGCGTTGCCTGAAGAAAATTGGAAATGTTGAAAACATTTTTTTTAAATAATTAAAAGTATTCGGCTTAGGATTTTTTGAGGCAACCCATTTTTAATATAAATATATTAAAAATGGGTTGCCTCAAAAAACCCTGATATACTAAATTTGTTTCTTGTTGTTAAACCGGTTTCATCCTATTATCAGCTCGGTATAAGTCGACCTAACTTCGGATCTTAGACTATTAGGACGGTCAAAATGTTATTAAAAAATAATTAAGCGCAGTAAATCTGCAAAACCGACGCCTAGTTGTTCATTGGGTACCATGACGCAATGTGATAATTCTTTTTCGAAAGATAGCAGATTGATCAGAAATGCGCAACATAAATTTTCTCAACTTTAATTTTTCATGTATGTTTTTATACATAAGTTTTTAACTGCCTACATTTTTACTCATCTTGACAACTTCATCTATGATGAAGTCACGATAAGAGAAAAATGTATGCAGTATTAAGCATAATTCAAAAACCACTAGTCGAATCGAACCACCTAGGATCCATGACCTATCTTTCTAAAAAATCATCAAAACCAGCTGGCTATTGGCCGAGCAACCGTGTAACATACAAAAAACATACAGTCAAATTGAAAACGTCCTCCTTTTTTAAAGTCGGTTAAAACTTCTTTTATTCGATTTGATTAAGTTATTTCCAGTGTTTGTAGTAATATGATATCTATGGCAAAAGCATTACTTGTTGATTACTGTAATTTTACCGGCAATTTTAAATACATTTGATAATTCAAAACCCTCAAGGTTCTGCAGTAGAATGGCGAAGCACAATCTATTTGAATAAATCAACGATCAAATGTTACTGGCTAGATTAAACAAGTGTTAATACAAAAGACGCATCAAATGAGAGATATTTTTAACTGTCATTTTAGGTGATACAAAGAGAGATAAGTAAGTTTTGTATGGTAATGGAAGGCAAACAAGCAGACGGATTTCCTGATGGTAAGAAATTCACGCCACCTAGAGACACAAAAGGTAGTAATGGTGCGTTGCCAACCTGAGGCCGGGATGTTAGGCCTCAAGCAAAAGTAAGTTTACCTGCTACCTTACCCTCCGAACCGGAACAAGTCAAGGGCAAACATTTGACGTTATGGTGGCAAAGCTTACAAAAATTTGTCTTATTCTTTAAAATGTAATACGAAATTGACAATAATATATATTTATTTTAAAGAAACTAGTTCGGTTAGAGTAGAAGTACTTGGGTCTCCAGATGATGAGATAACTGTCCCTATTAATACCACAGATATTATGAGAGCGTCCAGGGGTAGGGATGTTAGGCCAACTGTGCAAGTCTACTGGCTGTCCTACCTTCGGAACCGAATCATGACAGAGTTATAGGCATATGTTAGAAATAGGTAAAGCGATGGATCCTGGAAACCTGCTGCACAGCATATTCAAGCTACAAGCAACAAGGTAGTAGTAGTAGTAGCTCTTGTTGAAAATGACTTATTTAACCTGTGTTCCTGTGTGCCTCTTACGAGTTCCCTGGTAGAGAGGCAGATGGACTATTTTACTTAGGGGACCCGGGCCAACACAGGGATAAAGTTTTATTTAAGAAGCGCTAGAACCCTCAGCATTTCTAAACACCATATTATATTAAAAAGTAAGTTACTTATAGGTATGGATTAGGCGTTCAAAGTTTTACAGCCAAAGTTAATAATGTATTTCTAAAGATGGATTTCAAGCAATCTGGATAGTATCAGTCGGCCTAGTCCTACCCTATATCTATCCTGTCCACAGATATGTAATTGGCAAGTGATAACATCATTAAGTGTCTAAATACAAAGTTTCACTGTTATATTTTCAAAAATGACGATTTTCCATACGAACATTCATCACCTGTTTTTAACCCCATTTTCTCTACCAATTTTCGCTATAAAAAGTAGCCTATGTTGTTCTTCAGGGTCTATTCTATTCTATCTGGTTCATTGTTAAGGACTTATGGTAAAAATTACTGTTAAATATTTTTTCTACGCAAATTGTGTCAAACAGTGTCTGAATCCAAGATTCACTGTTATATCTTTAAAAATGACTATTTTCCATACGAATATTCATCACCTCTTTTTACCCATTCTCCCTCATTTTTTAGTGATAAAAAGTAGCCTATTATCTTTCGTTTATCATTAAGTATCTAAATACAAAGTTTCACTGTTACAGCTTTAAAAATAACGAATTTCCATATGAACATTCATCCCCTCTTTTTACCCATTCTCCCCTATTTTTTTGTAATAAAAAGAAGCCTTTGTTGTCCCTCAGGGTCTATTCTATACTATTCTATCTGGTTCATTGTTAAGGACTTATGGTAAAAATTACTGTTAAATATTTTTCCTACGCAAATTGTGCCACCCCCGTTAACCCTCATAGGGGTTGATTTCCAAAAACGTTTATATATTATGTATCTCATAACTTGTATTGCAGAGCATTATTTTAGTGTCACGCAAAATATTTCAATAGAATTAAATTTCCCATACAAACTTAGCCATCCCCTTTAACCCTCAATGGGGGTGAATTTCGAAAAACCCTAAAATACGTGTTTCATCATTTGTACTGAAAAACATTGATTCAAAGTTTCATGCAAAAATGTGCAATAAAAATATTTTTCTCATACAAACTTTGCCACCCCTTTTAACCCTTTTAGGGGTTGAATTTCCAAAAAATAATATGCCTATGTCCTTTTCATGAATGCAAACTATCTACGTACTAAATTTGAGCAAAATCGGTTGAGTGGTTTAGGCGTGAAAAGGTAACAGACAGACAGACAGAGTTACTTTCGCATTTATAATATAAAATGTATGGATTGCTGAGAAAGTAAACTAAAACCACAGTGAACTCTCCGGCGTTCGGTAAATCTCATTACTTAGTATAGTGTCGGTCTAAGATCCGAACCTAAGTCGATCTTCACCGAGCTGATAATAAGATGAAACATATTCTATAATAAATGTATTATAACATATTTTTATGTTATAGGAAGGCAAACAAGCAGACGGATTTCCTGATGGTAAGAAATTCACGCCGCCTAGAGACACCAAAGGTAATGGTGCTTTGCCAACCTGAGGTCGGGATGTTAGGCCTCGAGCAAAATAAATTAGAGAATGTATTAAAACTGGGTTGCCTAGAAAGTCCTAGACAGCATATTTTTGTTTTAAAAAAAATATTTCTCATTAAATGTTGCAATAGGAAGATAATAAAAAAAGTCCCGGTTTAAAGTTTTCAAAGTATAGAAAGTGCTGAAATGGGGTTGCCTGTTATTAACTACGGTTGGCAGGTATAAACAGATATGTAGATGCCAGTTACTTTAACCTGATTGGATAGTAAAAACAATACATTAACATATGCGCTGTTTTATTTCCAACAGTTAATACAGAGTTGTCTCCTAAAAACTAGAAAAAACAGACCATGATTTTTTGAGTTATCTAAATTTTCTAATATGATTTCTAATATACTTTATTTATTATAAAATATGTTTCATTATATTATCAGCTCGGTATAGGTCGATGTGATCCGGATCTTCAACTACAAGATTTTTATTAAATGGTAAGGGAGCTAAAGAGGGGATTCGTGCAGTAACACAAGCGCGCTGTACGTTTTAATAATCGCGTTTGTGGTGTAATGGACCAGTATTGGCGTTGATTTCATGAGGCTTTGTGTATGATTCCTGGGTCGGACTAGACTAAATGTTGTTTTATTCTCCGTTAACGAGAGGTGTACTGCCTATCACATTGTTTGACTAAGTAGTAGCGTTCGGCTAATCGTGGGTTATTTCACTCTCCCTTTACCACTAATTGTTTAGCGAAAAGACAGATGGATTATTCTACTCAGCAGACTCGGACCAAATTGGAAAAATGGACATAGATTATTTGTTTCCGCTTCCAAAAAGATTCAAGGCTATCTAGAGGACGAAGTCTTTTGTCTGAGTTAAATTATTCCCAAGGGAAAGCCAACTTAACATGCTACTTGCGGACCACAATAAGAAATAGGCCACTGCAAGCGAGAGAACTTTGTAACTTCGTAAAAGATAGATGGTTGCTCTCTGTATTACATAACTCAATAATTAAACAGCGAAGAAAACTTTTGCTCCCGAACCATGTTGTTCTAAGAAAGATTAATTAGCTTTTGAACAAATAGTCTAAATAAAAACAAGGGACAAAGAAGCAACTATCCAAGGTTTTAAATTACCCGACCATTGTTTCAATGGCCTAAGTTTAGCAGTTTATTACTAAATTCTAGACTTTGTGTCTAAGGTCAGTGAGCGGGTAGAGCATAGATATAGTGAATTACGTTGAGACATATACAGATATACACTTACTGTTCCACGTTAAAAAATAGTTTTACCTGATAGAAGAAAGTGATATGTGTTAGTATTGTTTGTCTCAATACAAAGTTTAAAATCTATGCATCTTTATTTTAAAAGTATATAATTTTGTTAGGAATCACCCGGACTAGCTTGCTAAGAGACTAACAAAGACAAACAGCTGAATAAAATACTTTGGTATAAAAACTAATTAAATTAACCATAATCACAACTAAAAATTAATTATTTAAACATCAATGTAATATCTATAACATATGTGACATTTTTATTATAACTATATATATTACTATAATTTATATAACAAGGCATGACTTTACGAAAATCCATATTCAAATCCAAATAGAATGATTTATTTTTCAATTTCCGGCAAAAAATAACAGGAAAGACAGTGTGCTGTGGATGGATTGGAGTTACCAAACGAAACAAACACTCAAAGCGAAACTAAAACTATTTATTCATGAATAAACTTAAACATTTTAATTTCTCATTGCAATTACATCATAGGTGAATATCTAAATGACAAATTCTCTTATTATACATTAGCATGCTCAGCTTTATAACTGCAATATTTGATAATATTGCTTATATTATTGAAGTATTCGACTCGGAGAACTTCGTACTGTCTGACATTAACAACTAATATTTGTGCAGTTTATATGGGAATAATTAAAGACCTGTTTTTTCCATTTTCTTTACAAATTTTCCAGTAAATATATATAAATTTTCTGGTGCCTGAAAATACTAAAAAACTTAGCAGCCAAATTTGTTGAACCGTTCTCGAATTTTGTGCTTAGTCACACAATTGGCGATTGATTTTGACCCCATCGGGAAACGAGGTTTTTATAAGTTTTACGTGTGTGTTGCGTATTTCTGCCTCTGGCATCGTAACTTTTAAATGAATGGACCACTATTGATACAGTTTTTGTTACGTTATCGAGATGGTTGTTAGATAGGTTGTTAGGATACATTACATTAGGTTTTGTCGTTTTGTTTAAATATTAGTCATACCACAAATTATTGATTATGTGTAATAATCCATATATTAATATTTAATATTATAAATGCGAAAGTTTGTAAGTATGTATGTATGGATGTTTGTTACTCTTTCACGCTCGAATGGCTGAACGGATTTGTCTGAAATTTGGAAGACAGATAGATTGTGACCTGGATTACATTTAGGCTATTTTAAATCCCGATCGCACACCGTGTTTCTGTGAAAACGCGGGCGAAGCCGCAGGTAGCAGCTAGTTTGTAATATAGTATAAGAATACAAATAAATAGACAGTTTCATTGATGACAATACGATGACAAAAATATTGTTGCTGTGTATTCAACCCGAGGCTGAGATATTAAACTTATTAACCTATAGCCTATGTCACCTACCCAAGCATCCGGAATGGCACAAAAAAGACGAGCATTCAGTTCATGACAAATGTAGGTAAGGTGGTAGTTAAAATTTGAACCAACCGTACCAGGATATTCAAGTCTTACAAATATAGTCGAAGATCCGAAGTTAGGTCGACCTACACCGAACTGATAATAGGATGAAACCGGTTTTATAGCAAATTTAGTATATCAGAAAAAATATTAAAAATGGGTTGCCTAAAAAAATAGGACATTTTTTTATTTTTTAAAATGTTTTTATTTATTAATTGGTGCAATATTAAGATTTTATCCAGAATTAAAGTAGGAATAAGACGAAGTTGCAGAAGTTGGGTTGCCTGTTGTTTATCTGGATATTTGTCGATGCTAGTTACTTTCACGGGATCAGATAATAGGAAAAGAAATATATCAACATATGCAGCAGTTTCGTTACAATGTTTAAAATTTTTATTCCAATTTAAGTTGATATATAGGGTTGCCTGAAAAAAAGTAGAAATGTTGAAAACATTTTTTTAATATATTTTCTGATATTTAGTATATCATTTGCTATAAAACCGGTTTCATCCTATTATCAGCTCGGTGTAAGTCGACCTAACTTCGGATCTTAGACTATAAGGACAGTCAAAATGTTATTAAAAAATTATTAAGCGCAGTAAATCTGCAAAACCGACTCCTAGTTGTTCATTGGGTACCATGACACAATGTGATAATTCTTTTTCGAAAGATAGCAGATTGATCAGAAATGTGCAACATAAATTTTCTCAACTTTAATTTTTCATGTATGTTTTTATACATAAGTTTTTAACTGCCTACATTTTCACTCATCTTGACAACTTCATCTATGATGAAGTCACGATAAGAAAAAAATTTATGCAGTATTAAACATAATTCAAAAACCTCTAGTCGAATCGGACCACCTAGGAACCATGACCTATCTTTCTAAAAAATCATCAAAACCAGCTGGCTATTGGCCGAGCAACCGTGTAACATACAAAAAACATACAGTCAAATTGAAAACGTCCTCCTTTTTCAGAGTCGGTTAAAACTTCATTTATTCGATTTGATTAAGTTATTTCCAGTGTTTGTAATAATATGATATCTATGGCAAAAGCATTACTTGTTGATTACTGTAATTTTACCGGCAATTTTAAATACATTTGATAATTCAAAACCCTCAAGGTTCTGCAGTAGAATGGCGAAGCACAATCTATTTGAATAAATCAACGATCAAATATTACTGGCTAGATTAAACAAGTGTTAATACAAAAGACGCATCAAATGAGAGATATTTTTAACTGTCATGTTAGGTGATACAAAGAGAGATAAGTAAGTTTTGTATGGTAATGGAAGGCAAACAAGCAGACGGATTTCCTGATGGTAAGAAATTCACGCCACCTAGAGACACAAAAGGTGGTAATGGTGCGTTGCCAACCTGAGGCCGGGATGTTAGGCCTCAAGCAAAAGTAAATTTACCCGCTACCTTACCCTCCGAACCGGAACACGTCAACGGCAAACATTGGACGTTATGGTGGCAAAGCTTACAAAAATTTGTCTTATTCTTTAAAATGTAATACGAAATTGACAATAATATATATTTATTTTAAAGAAACTAGTTCGGTTAGAGTAGAAGTACTTGGGTCTCCTGATGGTGAGATAACTGTGCCTACTAATACCACAGATGTTATGAGAGCGTCCAGGGGTAGGGATGTTAGGCCAACTGTGCAAGTCTACCGGCTGTCCTACCTTCGGAACCGAATCATGACAGAGTTATAGGCATATGTTAGAAATAGGTAAAGCGGTGGACCCTGGAAACCTGCTGCACAGCAAGTTCAAACTACAAGCTACAAGGTAGTAGTAGTAGTAGTAGCTCTTGTTGAAAATGACTTATTTAACCTGTGTTCGCCTCTTACGAGTTACAAGCAACAAGGTAGTAGTAGCTCTTGTTGAAAATGACTTATTTAACCTGTGTTCCTGTGTGCCTCTTACGAGTTGCGTGGTAGAGAGGCAAATGGACTATTTTACTTAGGGGACCCGGGTCAACACAGGGATAAAGTTTTATTTAAGAAGCGCTAGAACCTTCAGCATTTCTAAACACCATATTATATTAAAAAGTAAGGTACTTATAGGTATGGAGTAGGCATTCAAAGTTTTACGGCCAATGTTAATAATGTATTTCTAAAGATGGATTTCAAGCAATCTGGATAGTATCAGTCGGCCTAGTCCTACTCTATATCTATCCTGTCCACAGATATGTAATTGGCAAGTGATAACATAAAAATGAATCAAACTATCAATCTTGGACAGCAAGTTTTGGTTTAGGATTGATTATTAATATTGGCCGTTAGACCGTTTTCAGCACACCTTATAAAAGCCTCTGTGGTCTAGCGGTCCGGGTGTTGGACTTGACTACATGGGGTCCTGGGTTCGAATCCCGGGTCGGCCAACATAAAGAAAATTAGATTTTTCCAAATTTCTAAATAAAAAAAAATGTTGGTCGGGTTGGAAATGTGCCCGGTTGGCGATAGGCTTGCCACCTATCACATTGTGGGACTTAGTGTCTTCGGCTAGTCGTGGGTGCCTTGGTTGTACCTCTGCCTACCTCTTCGGGGATATGGGCGTGAAGATAAAACAATGAGTAACAGAAAATTTAAAAAAAAGATTTGTGGTATGTGGTCTAGTGGTCTGGCGTCGGACTTGACTTCTTGAGGTCCTGGGTTCAATTCCCGGGTCGGGCAATCAAAAAAATAGAAAATGTATATTTTCTAAAAAAATAACGTTGCCGGGGATTGGATATGTGCCCGGTTGCCGATAGGCTTGCCACTTATCACATTGTGGGACTTAGTGTCTTCGGCTAGCCATGGGTGTCCTGGTTGTGCCTCTGCCTACCCCTTCAGGGATGTGGGCGTGAGGATACATTTTAGATTTGAACTGCTTAAATCAGGTCCTTTCATTTAAAACCACAAATTAAATAATTGTTCAAGATTTATGTTACAATATTCTGTTAACAACATTTTTTTCCGAATTTATTCTACTTTAATTTAGAATGCAAATGTACATAATTAAAACTGGTGTTAATTATTCCGTTACAATACTTATAGACATAATATTTTATATCAGAACAATGAAAAAACATATTTTGAGTTGCCCGAACCAGGAATCGAACCCGAGACCTCTACATAAACTACATACATCAACAGCACCACTATCGAATCACTAGACCACAGAAGTGATATAATCTTATACAGGGTTACTGGTAACTAACGCATAACCTTTCTGGGTCGGCTTTAGTACATAAAAAGCAACAGCTTTTGGTCTACAACATTTAGAATATAGCGAAAAATGAATTTGGTTTTTCGTACATTTCGTCAGAGGACTATGAACTTTTTCTATGGAGAACCTAAAAAAACTGAATTTACAAAACTATGGTCTCGATCTGCAAGTCGAATAAAAAAACAGACATAACATAGTCGTAATGGGATATTTAGCTTCCTGGTTAAATCATAATCTATTAATATTTAATCTGTTCATTTATTACACTTACATATAAAACAATAGTAATTAGGGTTCAAATACTGTGGCTTTCCATTTAACCTCAGATTCATCTGTCAGTGCTGGACAGTTTGCAGAGCTAATATGGTTTGTATAAGCAGCGAGATTGGAAAATGCGGTCTCGTTTGGATGTGACAGTATATTTTGGTAGTTTGGATAGTTCTATAATCTATTCCCGGGATTAAGTTATCTAATATTGGTGAGATATGTTTTATAACTTAAAATAGTAACAGTATATTTTGGTAGTCTAGATGATTTATTTATTTATTCATTTATTTAACACTTTATTGCACACAAAAACTAAAATACACAAAATACACAAGAAGTTAAAAATGCACAAAAGGCGAGCTTATCTCTAACTAAAGAAATTTCTTCCAGCCAACTCAAAAAAAAATAAGCTGTGAAAATAAAATGGAAGGCATCGTGTACAAAACAATTAACTATAGCTATACTTAGAACGAATAAATAAAAATATACTAATATGTGTGTAATAAAACAGGTACAATTATAATTATTAAAATATCTTAGTAGGATAATATATGAGTATGTTATTGTGTCAACGATAAGTAATGTTCCTTCAATCTTTTCTTAAAAGTAGGTAAAGAATGCCTGTCACGAATCACGGTAGGAAGGGAATTCCACAATATGATTGATTGGAAAGTAACAGATTTAGAATAACAACTAGAGTGCGAAGCGGGAAAACGAAGTACAGAGCTACGGTTAGAGCGACATGGGGAATTAGAGAGATGATTCTATCTTATATTCATAAAAATATTGGTTAAATTTGTTTTAAGTTATAGCATTTAAGTTATGCTGCTAAAGCATTATTTAATTCTTTATTGCACCCAATATTTAACAAAATAAAGTGATATTTGACAGTTGACTTGACATTACAACAACTTACAGTTTGTATAAAAAAAAACTTTTTTTTTCAATTTTCAAATTTGTCGGTTTGTCTCTTTATAAGAACCTTCTTCTGGCAATAATCAACACAAAAAAATAGACTTAGCAAAATTAGTCCATCCGTTGAGGCCACAACTACGCGAAATGTGGATTCACTTTTTTTATGATATTGGAAGGCAAACAAGCACACGGATTTCCTGGTGGTAAGAAATTCATGCCGCCTAGAGACACCAAAGCTGGTAATAGTGCGTTGCCAACCTGAAGCCGGGATGTTAGGCCCCGAGCAAAAGTAAGTTTACCGGCTAACTTACCCTCCGAACCGGAACACGTAATAACGTTATCGCGGCAGGAATAGGTAAGGCGGTGGTACCAATCCGGGTAAGTCGCTGCGAAAAGAGTTTCGGTGTTCAGGTTGAAACACCTGTTCAGATGTCACGGTGTTAGTGACGGTAAGCCTATGTTCGCCTTTTACGAGCTGCCTGACAGGATAGCAGATGGTCTATTCTGCACAGAAGCCAGGACCAACACGGGGAAATATGTATATACATATATAATATGTATATACATAAATAATATGTATAAGACTAGGTGGTAGGGTTTTGCAGCGACTCACTCGGATTGGTACCAGCGCCTTACCTATTCATGCCGCCATAACGTCATGACGTGTTCCGGTTTGGAAGGTAAGGTAGCCGGCAAACTTACTTTTGCTCGAGCCCTAACATCCCGGCCTCAGGTTGGCAACGCACCATTACCACCTTTGGTGTCTCCAGGCGGCGTGAATTTCTTACCATCAGGAAATCCGTCTGCTTGTTTGCCTTCCAATACCATAAAAAAAACCTCACCGAATATATTTTCAATCTCTTGCATTTTAATACTCATACTGATGCAAAAAATACAATTTTTTTTCCAGGAAAATGTTTCGGACATGTTATTGGCACATATTCTCAAAACATTTTTAATAATACTCAGAAAAAAATAATTAAAGAGTCTCCGCCTTATTCCAAAAAAACACTCTAGTACCAGGTTTAACTTTAGTACCATAGAAAGTCCAAGGACAAGCGTCAAACCTCGTTTTGTAATAACGTTTTTGATAGTTCATGGTTTAAACCTGGTACTAAACTCGGTACTATTTTTAGACCTCGTTTTGGAATAAGGCGGTCTATGTTTGCGCACCAATGAACATATTTTTTATGTGAATATATAGCAAACAAGCACACGAATCTCCTGGTAATAAAAGATGTTCGTAGCCTGCAGACACCACAAATGTTGTAGGTGCGTAGCTATCCTGTGGCTGGGGTGCTTAGCCAATGCTACCAGTCTACCGGTTACTCTACTTTAAGGCGATGGAACCTCGTACGTGTTGAAGCTACCACCAGTGGTTTGAACGTTTGTAAATTCTTTCTTTTTTAATTTACTTAGTAAAATATTTATTTAATGGTACTTAAAGAAGGTTTTATCGTCAATTTGCAAAATTCTATATCAATTCAGTTTTCAATTAAACTAATTTAAGTGTTATGGTGTATTGTAAAATTTTAGCTATGTTTTACAAAAATTAGGCAATTTGGTAAAAAAACATCTTAAGTCGAATTATATCGCATATTACACGTGAATAAACTATCGGAATTTGCGTATCTATAACC
This sequence comes from Calephelis virginiensis, assembly GCA_002245475.1. Classification (NCBI taxonomy): domain Eukaryota; kingdom Metazoa; phylum Arthropoda; class Insecta; order Lepidoptera; family Riodinidae; genus Calephelis; species Calephelis virginiensis. The sequence goes on along the minus strand of NJDC01011663.1, from coordinate 73,907 downwards.
GTAAGTAATGCAAAAGATTTTTTATTTATGATAATGGAAGGCAAATATGCAGACGGATTTCCTGATGGTAAGAAATTTACGTCGCCTAAAGACAGTAATGATGCATTGCCAACCTGAGACCCGGATGTTCGGCCTAGAGCAAACCATACTACCATAGCCTCCGAACTAGAACACGTCAACGGCAAGCATTACCATTATGGCGGCAGAAAGAGGTAGAACGGCGGTACCAATGCTGGCGAGTCGCTGGGAAACTCTACTGACTACCACCTAGAATGTGTTTCTCTTTCCGTAAAAAGACAGCGCCTGATTTTACAAAATATCACACTAATATTAAATCATAAGGATTGCTTCTTTATTATTAAAAGGCGTTCTTTTTAGACGTCGTAAATTTTGAAGATTAATTACGCCTATTCTAAAATTTCAACACATCCATCACTAAGTACTTTAACCAAATGCATGCTTTATTGATATTCCAATATAAATATGATTATTTATTACTTTTCAATATCTTTAATACACTCATTTATAACGGAAAAAACAACGCAATCTAAATAGGTAGGTACTAATGAAAGACGAGTGATTTTTTTTTAATCTACTTAGTAAACATAACAGAGAAAAAAGAATAAATCGATAAACAATCTAAAACAATAACATACTCGTATTATCATTTTACGATCTTCACTTTAAAAAAAGAGTGTTCGATAATAAAGTTCACCAAAAGGTTTTCAAAATAATTTGTAGGTAGATGTTGCTTTTTTTCGTTTTGTCTATAGTCTTACCGAGTGTTAAACATAATAATTACAATCATGTTTGGGCGTTTTTTTCTTTTAAATTTAAAGAAATTTAATAACCCTAACACAAGGCAAATGCTAAAATAAAAATGTCTTGGAAGAGACGAACGTTATGGCCATTGTAAATCTGAATTTCGTCTGTAACGATGAACTCATTTAAAAGGTACTCCAAAGGTATCTACAGGACATAACGAGCCGCGTTAACAGTAAAGAAATTAATTAAACATTCAGAAAGATTACAGTTTCAAATCATATCTAAGGCGAAATGTTTTCTTTCTTTATAATGTATTTAAAAAATTCTTCCAATTTGGACCCCTAATCGAACGAAAGTACCTATTTATAAGTACATAGTAGATTCTAAATGCAATAAAATGCCAGTTTTATCTGCTATTTCCATGTTCTTTTCTTTATTTAAAACCACATACTTTGTAATAAAAAGAAAAGCTACGTCAAAACCGCAAAAGACTTTAAATCTACGGGTGTGTTGTGCAAGTACAGTAAGCACGTTAGTTATCGTCATTGTTGTGTTTTTCATATTTTTTCCTGTGGTATGTTTATTGTAGAGATCTTGGATCTAAGCCAAGGATACTGTTGCGTAGGACAATGTATCATTTGTTTGTTTGTTTATGTAACCAACTTTTATTATACCGAAAACACAATGCTTGCGCCTGTATTTTTATTGGGAGACCATTTACATCGGAGAAATTAAGGTTTGCAATAATAATAAATAAATAAATAACTCTGGACGAGTTACACAAATTGAATCTAACCCCAAAGTAAGCACGTTATAATATGCTTGTGTTATGGATGTTAGTCAACGATTCTAATACATAGAAATACAAAAATAGCTACTAGAATAAATTTGATAAATACCCAAACCTGCAATTTTAGACATCTGAATGTTCATCACACAACTTCCTGCCCACATCGGGAATCGAACTCGAGCTTCGCGGACGGTGAAGTCAGGCGTATACGCTTTCAACGACCAACGAGGAACATTGTAAAATTGTTTGTTTATTTCTTACTAGCGGCTCGCTCCGGCTTCGCACGGATTATAAATATACATATAAACCTTCCTCTTTAAACACTTTATCTATTAAAACCGCATCAAAATCCGTTGCGTAGTTTTAAAGATTTAAGCAGACAAAGGGACTTAGGGACAGAGAACGCGACTTTGTTTACTGTACAGTGATAAAAAAGTAAATAAAATGGTTAAATAAGTTTGCGAGAAGTTATAACTCTCATTTTAATTTAAAACATCATGTTTCAAGCGTTTGTATTTTTTTGTATAGCACTCCGAAAGTGATTATTGATTATAGATACGTAGGTACTATATGTTTGCACTGAACCGTGACATTTGAAAAAAAATTTTTTAGTCTCATATTGCAACTAAAGTGTATAGTTTATTACTATAATCCTTGTTAATGCATATTAATTGACACATATAAAAAATAATGGTTACTTAACAATATTAACACGTCGTTCGTTATAAAATGATTTTCTTCCAACCGTCATCAACTTGTTCTTCTTCTTCTTTTATTAATATGGCTTTCTATCGATTTTCCCGACTTACTTTGCCAAATTTCAAGTAAGTTGTTATTAATTCTTATACAGTAATTAGTCTCTATGTACAAAGTTATGTCAGGTCAGGGTCTTGAGTAAAGCGGTAGCTTCGTTTTTCAAGGTCATCTAGTGAGATTTGACGGCAGTGAGAAAATAGACGATACACTAATTTTTTCATGATTATTTCATTTGTGCGCTTTCACTGAACAAAATTAATGTAATTCCCACCTAAATTAACCAATATCACTCAAAATAAACACGAAATTCAATAAAAATGTCGAGATAACGTTTGGTAATAAAACGTTTTTTTTATGATATTGGAAAGCAAACAAATAGACGGATTTCCTGATGGTAAGAAATTACCGCCGCCTAGAGACACCAAAGGTGGTAATGGTGCGTTGCCAACCTGAGGCCGGGATGTTAGGCCTCGAGCAAAAGTAAGTTTACCGGCTACCTTACCCTCCAAACCGGAACACGTCATGACGTTATGGCGGCAGGAATAGGTAAGACGGTGGTACCAATCCGGGTGAGTCGCTGCGAAACTCTACCACCTAGTCAGATATCACGGTGTTAGTGACGGTAAGCCTATGCTCGCCTTTTACGAGTTGCCTGGCAGAAAAGCATATGGTCTATTCTGCAAAGGAGCCCGGACCAACACGTTGAATTAAATAAATTGAATAAAGTTTCTTTGGTTTTACTATTGGTTCTAAACTATAGTGCAGTCTCCAAACACGAATTCTTTAAAAAAAAAACGTAATTCGGTGACCTATGTCATCAGAAAAATAAGACAGTTGACAGATGTACAAACCGCGAGACTTGTGTAGGTTAGTATCTGTCATAGTCACCTAAAGCATAGTAAAGTGGCTGGAAGAAATTTCTTTAGTTAGAGATAAGCTCGCCTTTTGTGCATTTTTAACTTCTCGTGTATTTTGTGTATTTTAGTTTTTGTGTGCAATAAAGTGTTAAATAAATAAATAAATAAAAGTTATGGCATTTTGTTATGGTTAACAGCTACAGACATTAATGTAGTTTTTATTTTACAAAAAAATGCTTTAAGGGCACTTTTAGGACAGTAAATCATTTCTGAAATTAATATAATGACTGTACTTATGTATCACTACATACTCGTAGCATAAAACAAAATTGATCTTCTATGTATGCTGACATATTTTTAATGCACGTCTTTCAAAAGATAGAGTGTTTCAAGGTTCATATGTACAATAACGTAGAAGCTTTTTCACCTGTGCAAAGCTTGACAAGCTGCTAGTAGTCCACATATTCCTGAAAATATAATTCATGTCCAAAGAAATTTACACAAAGTTGCATAAATAAGGGTAAGTATAGCTTCAACTCAAGAGATAAAAACAGATTAGCGACACTCAATTCAAGAAGCAAAAAAAACATCTAAATATATTATTGGCGCCTGTATACCAACATAATAACATACCTTACAGAAATATAAAATAGAATAGAATAATAATTTATTGAGAACCAAAATACATAAAAAATAAATACACTTAAAAACTTAAAAACTAGGTAATTCACAAACGCGGCCTTATCTTCAAAACAGCGATCTCTTCCAGGCAACCTTATGTTATGGAGATATCATCAAAGAAATTATGCACGATGGTGCTCTTAATACACAAAAAAGAAACGAAAAAAGAAAGAAATATCAATTGGAATAAAATTATTTTAAGACAAAGGAAAAAAAATAAACAGTTTAACTTTAATCCAGTCAGATTGAACGTAGAAAGTGACGTATAAAAAATAAGTTAAAAAAATGAAAAATCATTTTAAAAAAAGTAGCAGGATTACTACGACTCGAATAATGACAACACTGTTTGGACATCGTAGTTTTTAATTGTTGCTAACATCATACAAATTTATTCTATTGTATTATAATTATTGATGAGATTGTATTTTATCACATAACGTTCCAAAAATCTATTTATAATTATTAATAATAAAAATAAATAAGCGGGAACTGAAAGTACCCTGTAGGTGTTAAAATTAATAGCCATTGCTATAACTCGAAAAATATAATCAGTACCGCAACTACCTGTTTGGCCCGGGATCTAGGGATCAGCTATAATTACCTAATAATAGTATTTCGGATACTTTTTTATACGGATATTTTTTGCTATCACCTTTTCAAAATACAGCTATCGATCATTCTGTATGTAGCGACGTCAAGCTGTCAAATTCACCTGTAAAATGTTGCGCCAGAAATTCAGATGCACTAGAAAAAATAATTTATCTTGTAATCTAGATTTACCGCACGCCAGACACATTGTTTCGGTTATCGGACGTGACGTCACAAACCACAACCATGCGGCCTGGCCTAACACTGGCACGCTCGCTACGTGCGACCATTTTGTTTTTTGGTATTTAAAAATGGAACAAAGATTTTCGTTACGAGGTTTGAATTAATTTAAAAATGGAACTGCTTTTGTCCGGTTTTCATTTTTTATAATTGGTTCTCATTTTGAATTCAAGTCTAAGACTAGGTAACCTGTTTTAGGTTTTAAATTCAAACTAAAACACAAACGTTTTTGTCATGCCATCGTGACGACACACGCTCTAACCATGTAGGTATCTTGGCCAATACTTTCTTTTAGGTGATAAGGCAGTGAGCAAGCACAAATATCTTTTGATGGTAGGAGACAACCAAGGCTCATAGATATGTATGATATGTCCAGGGTGTTAGGCCTATTGTAAAAGTCTGCTGACTAGCGTCCTTCTGAACCAGAACATGGCATATTTGGCTATAGGAGTAAAATGGTTGATCTATTGATATTTTCCATAATTGGCGCTTGGTAAAACTTCCAAATATTTATGTTTGAAGAAACACTTGTACTGTTTTACATATCATATCACTTATCGCCTATGTGGTCTAGCGGTTCAGGTGTTGGACTTGACTGCATGAGGCCCCGGGTTCGAATCCCGAGTCGGGCAACAAAAAGAAAATTAGAAGATGTACATATTCAATTTTCTAATAAAAATAACGTTTCTCGGAATTGGATAAGTATGTGCCCGGTTGGCGATAGGTTTGCCACCTATCACATTGTGGGATTTAGTGTCTTCGGCTAGTCATGGGTGCCGTAGTTGTGCCTCTGCCTACTTCTTTGGGGATATGGGTGTGAAGATACTAAAATTTATTATTTTATAAATAGCCTACCAGTTTCGCTTATGACAGCACCATCAGGGCTAGAACTTAAACTGTTGAGTAGCTTAAGTTCAAGTTAAAAATATGAATGGTTGATCTTTGTCTGGGTAAAATGCTGCACAGTACTCTACCGCTAGTATTCTTGTTAGTAATTTTCATCATCAAAAAGCTTGGAATCAAAACAGTTGAAACAGTAAGAAATGAAGATGGCGTTTTTATCAACCAGATATTAAAATTTATTATGGTCGAATTTCGACCAATGGGCGACCATTAGTCTTAATAATAGGTTCTTGTGTAACGCCTTAACTTCAGAATGGCAATGCATATTTGTCGTTTTAATAAACATTGACTTAAGTACACCAAAGTTCAAACTGATACTGTAGCCTTTATCGGTCATACATCTTATAATATCAACTAAACTTTACTCCTCTCTTAACTTTACTTTGGTATAGACCTAGACTCCACAACGGGTTCAATCCCCGGGCAGGCAACAAAACCAAAAATGTTTTTTTTTAAATTTTCTCATAAAAATAACGTTGCTCGGGATAAGACATGTGTCCGGTTGGCGATAGGCTTGCCACCTATCACATTGCGGGACTTAGTGTCTTTGACTAGTCGTGGGTACACTGGTTGTGCCTCTACTTACGACCTCGGGGATAATGGCGCGAAGTTACTTTTTTTCAATAAACTTTACTCCTTTACAGGCGTATTCAGAGACTTCAGATGTCTTTTACGTCAACATTTTCAATAAAAATTGTTATACTGACTTTGCTGTGTGAGTTTGCTAGTCTTTGTTATTTTTTTCCGCTTGTTGGTCCGGGCTCTTTTGCGGAATAGACCATCTGCCTTCCTGCCAGCCAGCTCGTAAAAGACGAGCATAGGCTTACCGTCACTAACACCGTGACATCTGACTAGGTGGTAGAGTTTCACAGTGACTCACCCGGATTGGTACCACCGCCTTACCTACTCCTGCCCCCATAACGTCATGACATGTTCCGGTTGTAGGGAAAGGTAGCCGGTAAACTTACTTGTGCTTGAGGTCCAACATCCCGGCCTCAGGTTGAAAACACACTATTACAACCTTTGGTGTCTCTAAGCGGCGTGAATTTCTTGCCATCAGAAAATCCGTCCTTCTTGTCTGCCTTCCAATATCTTAAAAAATATTAATAAGACAGTCAAAGTTTTTGTATCTAATTGGGGGCGTGTAATTTATAGGATTCATCAGCATGTTTGATTTTCATTGCCAAAAGGCGTACGTTTAAATATTATGCTAAAGAATCAAACAAATAGAAAAGTGCGTAATAGGGTTAAACCTTGTTGTTTAAGCAAACAATAATTAATGAATACGTAAAAAAAAAAGGCTACCCTTGATTGACAATCCTCACAAAAACCCTGTTTTCTTTATATTTGAACAAAAATGCTAACATTTGCAATAAATTCGCTGAGTTTTTAGGGGATAGTACACCACGCACTTTCCCATGTATTATTAAAATATATCTTTTTATGATATTAGAAGAATTCCCGATGGTAACAAATTCACGCCGCCTAGAGATACCAAAAATGG
>NJDC01011663.1:53306-66078 GCA_002245475.1 Calephelis virginiensis | reverse complement strand
TGACGGGGTCGACATGGTTCTTAGCTACTTTAAGTATTGTCGCGGGTTATTAAATATTTTTAATTTCAGGATTATTGCAGTTTCTCCAGGTAATTTTAAAATACAATCTTCCCAATTTACGTGAAATTTACGTATAAAAATTTATTACACTGTTTTTCAACAATACAAATACCAACAATACATATTAAGAAGTTTTCCCAATCAACGGTACCATCTGCATTCGTAAAATGGAACTGTATTCTGATGTTAATTAAACATTGAATGAAGTCGAAACAAAGGCGTTTTTAATATAAAGTTTAAGAAATAAATGTGATTTATTGAGAACAAGTTATTGTTTCTAAATAGAAGGTAAATTGGGCTAGTGATGTGCCTTCGTGTGGCCGTATTTACGATAAAAAAAAGTATTTTTTTCCTTAATGCAGTTTTTTTTCAGTTGTCTATCATAAATATGTGTTTTTGGCAGATAGCTAACAAAATAATTAGGTAACTAGGTCTATGTATTAAGACTGAGAAATTATAGAAAAAAATTCAGAAAATGTAAAATAGAGTGAAGGAAATTTGTCAATTGTTTAAATTTTTATTTGGAAAACATATTACTAGGTAAGTAAGTAATAGGTATACCTGCAGTAAAACTGTCAAAAACAATATTGTTTTCATTAAATCGTCATATAGGTATACACAATATAATATGAATTTTAAAGTACAACTTATAAACTAACTGCCCTATCTTTATAAAGTTTATATGTGCGGGATAGACTTTGAATCTACTTCCGTGCAAAAAATCTAAATGCAATCATAAGATAACGCATTGAGAAGCTCTTCCTTACCTGATTTGTTTAATAATGTTGAATGTAAAATTTACAATTTATTAATTAACATATCTGACTGACTGATTTATCATCGCCGAGCAAAAACTGTTAGAGTTACAGCCTTGAAATTTGGCGAGTAAAAAAAAAAGTAGTGTCGTTTTATTGAGTAAACACCCACTAAGAACGGAATATTCTAAATTCTACATCTAAGGGGTTGGAATAGGGGTTGAAAGTTCGTATGGAAGACCGAAATTTTTTAAGTTAGAAATACAAAACTTAATTTTTGGGCTACTTATTAAAATTGAGTGTTTACATAAGCGTTTCTGGAAATTCTACCCCTAAGGGTTATATAAGGGTTGAAAATTTGTACGAAAGTCTTTATTAATGGGCTATAATCTGTAAGTATAATATTAACTGCCACGCGAGCAAAGCCGTAGGTTACAGCTGATGTTAACATATATCGATACTTTCGAAAGCTTTCGCGTCACTAAAATGAAACGAATTTTCATTTTAAACATCATTACATTTACCGTTTATTTGTCGTAAATAGAATCATAATTCAGTCGCTGGAATACGTAAATGGAATAATAATTCCATTACGCAATTTCCATTTTGATTGAAAATTGCGCTCACGGGATATTTAAACAGGCTACCTACTGCTACACTGTCTTCTATAATCGTGGGATGTTGCGTTGAAATTTTCAATATCGTGTATATTACGTAGTTTACCAATATTGGAATTTTATCGAATAATTGCCAAATGTGAGTTGTGTATTAATAAGTAGATATTAATAATTTAATACGTATAGAAATCGCATCTAAAATTGTATGATAAACGTTACCTATCTATTATATATATTTCTTGTGTGCGTGTGTCACTGAACTTCTAAACGACTGGAGTGAATTTGGACAGTTTTTTATGTATGTGTACAGGGGGCGAGAATGGTTTAGATTGACGATTTGGTCAACTGGAAAGGTTTTTTTTTATTTAATTTTTTTTGTAAGTAGTCGTTGATTTTGGAATGTTTCACATTGGGTTTGGCAGACTGCGCTACTATCGAGCATTAATGTCAAGCGATACGAAGTTTGCTGGGTCAGCTAGTTTTATATAATATATATTTCTTGTGAGGGTGTGTATGTCACTGAGCTTCTAAACGACTGGAGTAAATTTTGATAGTTTTTATGTGTGTTCAAGGGGATTCGAGAATGGTTTAGATTGACAATTTGGTCCACTGGAAAATGTTTTTTAATGTTTTTTTTTTGTAAGTAGTAGTAGTAAAAATCTATTTGGCCCTAAGTCCACTTTAATCCATGAAAAAAATCCATTGAGGGATCTTTTTGCACTCTTATGTCCACTTTAATCCTTGATTCAGAATTCTTTACAATGTGGATTTTTCAGAACTACTGCTCCAGAGAAACTAGCCAAGTGAATTAAATCAACTGAAGGTTCAGTCTGACGGTCCGACGCGAAGTCTGTAAACTAAATAAATGTATTTGACTTTGAGTTTGATTTTTGTTTAAACAATTAAACTATTTAAATTCATATATATTGATGCAAACGAACTTTCGTACAAAAGTTCACCTAATGTTTACTCGAGAAAGTGTTAACCAAATGAAATAAACCAAAATATTTACGATTAAGTTAGGAAAATTATGTTTGATAAAAGAAGATTGCACAGTGTACGTTTGCCTTAATGGATTTACCACGCAGTAGTTCTGAAAAATCCACATTGTAAAGAATTCTGTACCAAGGATTAAAGTGGACATAAAAGTGCAAAAATATCCATCAATGGATTTTTTATGGATTAAAGTGGACTTAGGGGATTTTGGAATGTTTCACATTGGATCCAGCAGACTGCGCTACCATCGGAACATCAAATATTATGTAGTAGCTGTTAAATCGATTGTTTAGATTTAGATTTTTGAAATTAAGATTGTTAGACCGCCTCGTTGGTCGAGTGGCTAGCGTACGTGCCTAACTACACCGATCATCCGCAAGGCTCGAGTTCGAGTCCCGACGGGGGCAGACATTTGTTTGACGAACATTTAGCAGTTCCGAGTCTGGGTGTTTATTAAATTTATGCTGGTATCTATTTAAGTATTTCTATGTATTAGAATCGTTGACTGACACCCACAACACAAGCATATAATTTGCTTACTTTGGGATTAGATTCAATTTGTGTAACTTGTCCAAACATATTTATTTGCTTATTTAATGGCAAGCGATACAAAGTTCGCCAGGTCGACTAGTACTTTATTAAGTTATATAATGTTTTTATTATGTGAGAGATCAGCAAAAAGATCACGGCTCTTCTAATGTTGAGAGACAACCGTGGGCTTTAGACACCATAGAAGTTATAGGAGGGTCGCTGTCCTGTGGCCAAGGAATAGCCTCTAAAAACTTGTTGTGCTCAGTAAAGCGAGACAGTATTTCAAGCTGACCATCGCTTACAACTTTATAAAGCGCAAATTTGGCCTCATATGGAGTACTGTTCTTGACTCGGGGCAGGGGCTCCACAGTACCAGCTCCTCCCGTTTGACCGCATTCAACGTAGAGCAATTCGAATTGTCAATGACCGGGCAATTACCAATCGGCTTGATTCTTTGGCGTTCCGTAGAGATGTTAGGTCACTCAGTGTTCTCTATCGCATCTATCATGGGAAATGCTCTGAGGAGTTGTTTGGTTTAATTCCAGCCGCTGATTTCCACCTTCGAACATCGCGTCAGAGCTTAAGGTATCATGCTCATCATCTTGATGCGTGGCGATCTACAACTGTGTGATTCTGAAGACATTTTTTACCTCGCACAACACCTTTGTGGAATCAGTTACCAGAGGGGGTATTCCCAAACGATTATGACTTAGGAACCTTCAAGAAAAGAGCGTAATCATTCCTTAAAGGTCGGCAATGCATCTGTGATACTCCTGGTGTTGCGAATGTCCGTGGGCGGGGATGATCACTTTCCATCAGGTGACCCACTTACTCGTTTGCCTCCTCTATAAATAAATCCATGGACAAGTTACACAAATTGAATCTAACCCCAAAGTAAGCAAATTATATGCTTGTGTTATGAGTGTTAGTCAACAATTCCAATACATAGAAAAATACTTAAACAGATACCAGAATAAATTTTATAAACACCCAGACCCGGAAACGCAGACATCTAAATGTTCATCACACAAATGCCTGCTCCCGTCGGGAATCGAAGCCGAACCTCGCGGTTGGTCGTTATAGTTAGGCGTGTACGCTAGCTACTCGACTATCGAGGCGGTCATTGTGCAAATCAATCGGCTATTCTACCCGGAAATGGAACAGAATAGAGTCATTGTGGAAACTGAAATAGGTAAGATAACGGATCTGGGCAACTTGCTCAACGGCACTCTTCTACCAGTGGTCTTTTTAGTAATTACTTATTCGACCTGAGCTGTCTGGTAGAGAGGCAGATGGTTCTTTCTACTCAATGGACCCAGACGGACACGGGAAGCACAAAATAAATATCATGTCTTCTACACGTTTTCATTCATCATCAGGGCTTTAAAAGCCCTGATGATGCTGTAAAAAGTGAAACCGGTTGGCTAAAAAGTAACAGAAAGTGTTAAATAAAGTATACAGTGGATAACTATAAGTGTTAACTCCAAAATACGTGTATATACAATGGAATTCCACCAAGTGCCGACAATAGCAAGTATAGATTCTATCATGTCTTCTGTAATAACGAACCAGAATGCTATGAGACAAAAACAAAATTTAATTAAAGGCGAACATCCCCATGTTGGTTCGGGCTTCTTTGCAGAATAGACCGTCTGCATTCCTGTGCCAGGCAGCTCGTAAAAGGCGAGCATAGGCTTATCGTCACCAACACCGTAACAGCTGATTCGGTGGTAGAGTTTTGCAGCCACTCGCTCGGATGGTACCACCGCCTTACCTATTGTTGCCGCCACAGCGTCAGCGCTTGCCATTGATGTGTTCCGGTTCGTAGAATAAGATAGCTGGTAAACTTACTTTTGCTCGAGGCCGAATATCTCGGCCTCAGTTTAGCAACGCACCATTACCACCTTTGGTGTCTCTAGGTGGCGTGAATTTCTTACAATAAGGAAATTCGTCTGCTTGTTTGCCTTACAATATCTTAAAAAAACTAGATCTTCACCTACAACACTCTGGTGGTAAAGGACTACATAGCGACTTGCCCGCGTAAGGATCCACCGCCTTACCTATTCCTGCCGCCATAATCCGGAGAGTGGGGTACCAGGTAGACTTGCACAATTGGCCTAATACCCTGGCCACTGGATAGCGAGGCACCTATAACATCTATGGTTTCTATAAGCCACGGTTGTATCTCATTATCAGCAGCCCCATGTGGTTGTTCGCTAATAATACAAATAAATGAAAACAACGAACACAAGTTTCAGTATTTTACTAACAGAGTATCGTCAGCGAAAGTAGCAGGTCAGGGGATCAATCATATTCTATCTGAGGTATTATTCTTCTTGTATAACGATGTAAGTAAAATATAGCTTTATAATATACTAGTGGCCGGGTACTTGCTTCGCTACATATATGACCCATACATGACTGCTCGAATGACATAACACGACAAAACAAAAAAAGAAAAAAGAAGTTTTGGCGCCATCGTGAATGAAGATGGTCGTATTTTTTTTCACAATTATTGAATTTAGTGTAAATTATGCGTAAAATAAGTTAATTTAGGTGGGAATTAGTTTAATTTTGTTCAGTGAAAGTGCATAAATGAAATAATCATGAAGAAATTAGTGTATAGTGAATTTCCTCGCTGCCACCAAATCTCCCAAACTGAGCTTGTGTAAAGTGACCACCGCTTTACTCAAGACCCTGACGTGACTTTGCAAATAGTGATTAATGACTGTATAAGAATAATGAATACGGAAGACGTGTGACTAATTACTGTATAAGAAATAATTAATAAGGAAGACGTGGCAGCATGGCCTAAAGGTCTTAGCCGGCCCCAGAAAGGGGCAAATTAACTTATAAAAAAACTGAAAAAAGTTCCAATATGACAGCACAATCCCCATCAGAATAAAGTTTCAGTTTGACTGAAAAATACTTATACTCAAAACGATCCGCCATCAATTGAATTCATTTGCTACAAAAAATTTGATATATGAAGAACCTCTCGACCGATTTTATGCAAACTTCACATAAACCATCTTTGAAATAGTCTGAACAAAGACTAAGCATTTGGTTTGGATAGATGAGCCCGTTCTTGAGTTATAAAATTACAACGAAACGTGGCATTGATATTTGTATTGTATAGACTAGCGGCCCGGTACATGCTTCGCAACGTATAAACTGCTTTAATCGAAGTACGTCCAAAAAGAAATGACCGCATGAACGACATAACACAACAAAACAAAAAAAGAAAAAAAACAATTAAAAAAGTTTAAATATGACAGTACAATTTTGATCTGAAAAATTTGAAGGACCAAATTGACTTATCTGGTTCCTTGAAATTGTTTTTATTTTTGCTCTTAACAATTTGGGCCCTATTTCAACTTTGGGAAAAGTGTTTTAAGTTGGAATAACTTCCACTTGGTCTTACCACAAAAAACTTAAACACTCATTGAGCACATATTTTGTTACATACTTTCTGAAATTAGATTCTTAACCAATAATATGGCGCCACGTCATCCACGTGTAACACGTTATTAATTTGGGTTCAATTTTTAAAAAATGTAGGTAGTTCTGCTGTTTACAAACGAGACTTATTTTAAATGAATTCTATCTTTTTCTAATGAAACATAAACGAAGGAGATGGAACATTTTAGACATGTCAGTTTAGACCAAAAATGTCAACTTGTGACATTTTTAAACAACGTTTTCCGTGAAATAGATAAAAAATTATTCCTGAGCAAAATAAGATGCAAAGATCATTCGACCTTTGAATGCAGTTTAGACGTGGGCACATGCGATAATATTTTTATCAATTGTTCAAACACCTCGATGTCATTTTATGATATTTTACCATCTACTATTACTCGTCCTGTTAATTTTAAAACTCTGTTAACATACATCAATTCCCCACTCGTAAAAAAATTATGTAGGTTCATTGATATTCATAATATAAGGTTCTTCTTCTTCTTTTATAAATATGGCTTTCAATCGTTTTTCACGACTTATTTAGCCAATGTCAGGTACGGGACCACCACACAAAATATAAGGTTTTAAGGTTAAAAGCATTTGACGGTTCTAGTCTTCTAGACTTTTACTTTAAACAGATGTCAATTTTGTATTTTATTTGTATTGTCTGTATTATAACCTATAATGTTTTTTGTTATCTAGTACGATAAAAATCTGTTTCAGGTGGTGGATTATATGATAGTCTCAATAAAAACCGAACACTCAAGATTTTCGTGTTTAAGTAACTAATTACTGAACCATGCTTTATCCAACACGTAGACATTGGCAAAATCAAACTACGAACGTTAGTGTAAAAGCCATAGAAGACGAAGAAGAAAAAAAAATGAAATGTCACGTACAAACTAATCTGACAGCGGAGTTTTGGCGCCATCGTGAATGAAGATGGTCGCAATTTTTTCACAATTATTGATTTTAGTGTAAAATATGAGTGAAATTGGTTAATTTAAAAATGAAATAATCATAAAGAAATTAGTGTATCGTAAATTTCCTCGCTGTCGCCAAATCTCATAAACGAGCTTGTGTAAAGAAACCACCGCTTTACTCAAGACCCAGACAAGACTGTGTAAATAGCGACTAATGACTGAAATAAAGAATTAATATGGAAGACATAAATTGAAAATATGTAACAAAAAAAAGATTTATTAATACGGGAGACGTGGCTGTATGGACACAGATCCTTGGCATTTCCCCGACTGGGATAAAATTAAGAAACAACAACAACAACTAATCTGACAGCACTAGTGTTTTGTCTCTTTATATTACTTATGGAGGGTAGAGGTAAGGAGAGTCATCTTATATGGGCGAAAAGTTGAAAAAGTGTCCAGTTGTATGCACTAAATAACAGTTCCAAAATCCTCCACAATCGCGCTGGTGGATGCAGAGGGTATGGTATGAATGTAGCAATCGTAGATGAATTGAAGTATGCCGAGTTAAAAAATTTAATTTCATAATCGACTAAAGTAGTTAATTATTGAGAATTTCAACAACTTACGTTGTACAAAATATTGTGGTAAATATAACCTTACAGAATTATTATAACCAAACGTGCGTTTAGAGTAATTTTATTTCGTGAACAGTAAATAGTACGGTTATTGATATATAAACATTTAATTTTATCTACCCTCCATAATATTACTATCGTTGAAAGAAGATAGCGATAACGTCAAATAAGTTTAGTGGATGCGCAACAAAATAGCAACCGATATTTAAAAAAGCCGTCTATTTTTTTTGTGGTAAGGCACATATTGTTCAAAATAACATCCAAACAACCACCAAAACATGTTTTATCTCGACCGATAGAACTAATTTGATCATTTTCCAATACCACATGAAAAGTTCACAAGACGATTCCAATATGTCGGACCTTTCACAAAATCGAAAATATATTTGACAATACGCGTGCAATGGAGTGTCATATAAAAAATTCCAGAGCCTTCCACAAGCCCGAAAACCTTCGCACCTTCATTCTTCAAAGATTTAGCTGGTTCAGTGCACACACAACTTATACGGAAATGTATTTTACATGACTGGGATCCTATTATTGAAGAGGCCGAAATTTTTTAAAGATTTTAAAACAGTTTATTCGACTATTGACATAATTGCCTTTATTTATTTAATATAATTATAGTGAAATACGTAAAGACAAAAATTGGTTAAAAAGTATGTTTATGGCCATATTGCCGAAATGGTAGGTAGAGACACAACAAAACACTAAAGTATCTTCACGCCCACATCCCTGAAAGAGTAGGCAGTGGCACAACTAGGGCACCCACGACTAGGCGAAGACATAAAGTCCTACAATGTGATAGGTAGCAAACCTTACGCCAACCGGGCACATATCCAATCCCGGGCAACATTTTTTTATTGGAAAATTGGAAATACCACATTTTCTTTTGTTGCCCGATCCGGGGATCAAATCCGGAACTTCATGAAGTCAAGCCCAACTCTTGGACCGCTAAACCACAGAGGCGATACACTGACTTTAGGACGACAGGGAAAGGTAGGTTATATAGTATTACCAATTATTGTGATTTGTCATCAATTAATCAGTTTTACTGACGGACTTTTTAATAACTGACTGGTGGATAGTGGAATACTCGTAATCCATTTGTTATCACGACTTCGAACAGTAGTTAAGGTCATTTTGTTAAGATTTTTTGTATATTGCAAACTATAAATGTACAATACAATACAAAGGTACATAAATAAATACATACATAACTTCAAGCCCAGTCAAGGCAGAGAGTATCGAGTACCAGACCTGTCTGGCTTCCTATTACTACTAGTTCATAGTTTTATTTGCTAATTTAAATTATGTAAAGCTGCTAAAACCAACTTCAGACTATCGTTAAGTACAAATACAAATTATCAATATCCTTGGGCTTTTACGATCAGATCCAGGCTTGGCGGCAATGAAGCTTCAGAAGTAGGCTTTAAATAAAACAAGAATTTATAAAATCACTCGATAAAATGTCGAGTGATACCAAACTTCATCCAAATTTCACAAACACGAGAATAAAATGCAACGTGGCAATATTTACGGCGGAATAGGCATGTTCAAAAGAACACCAACTCGCTGGTACTATTTTTGCTCCAATGGGCTCGGAACATAGAATTTGAATATCCAAGTGTCTGCTTTTATGTGATAAATCTATTTTTTTACAGTCGCGTTTTATTTTATCACTGAAGTTTATCAGGGTTAAAATGGGTATCAATTGAAAGTTATCTTAAAAATAAAAATGGAGTTTTGAAAAGGAGGATATTTTAAATGCGGACGTTTTCTTTAAGTTTAATAAGTGAGTAAGCAAATCCCTACTATCTAGTCTTTGTGTTGCCGTCTAATACTAGTGGCCCGTACTACTACTAGTTTCTCCGTGTTAATCCTGCTCCTTTGCAGAATAGACCATCTGCTTTCCTGCCAGGCAGCTCGTAAAAGTCGAGCATAGGCTCACCATCACTAACACCGTGACATTCTACTAGGTGGTAGAGTTTCACTGTAACTCACCCGGATTGGTACCACCGCCTCATCTATTCCTGCCGCCATAACGTTAATGCTTTCCGTTGACGTGTTCCGGTTTAGAGGGTAAGGTAAACATGCTTTTGGTCGAGGCCGAACATCCCGGCCTCAGGTTGGCAACGTAATTATGACCTTTGGTGTCTCTAGACGGCGTGAATTTCTTACCATCAGGAAATCCGTCTACTTGTTTGCCTTCAATATCATTAAAAAAAAACAAAAGAAGCAACTCTCACTTCTTACTAGATGGTTAAAAGATAACGAAAAGAAAAGCTAACGGGAAAGTCTTTACCAGATATGTCAAGTTTTTCCCGTAAGTATTGTATACCCCTTTCTAGTAAAACATAAAATATTTAAAAGCACCAAGCAGATTATTCAGAACAATGGGCAATAACAAAGCAGGAAACAGTTACCGGATCAGGTCAGACGGAAACCACTACGCAAATCTATTTCCGGCAACCGGATAACTGACTTAGCTTGGTTTTGGACGATGCGCCGTTTTTAGTGGAATATCGGTCTATTAATTATATTTTCAAGCCACTAGAAAACAATAATGCGAATTGTAGGATTTTTTTTACGAATTAACATGGCGCTACATAAATATCAACTATTATTTATTTTGTTTTTAAAGATATTGGAAGGCAAACAAGCAGACGTATTTCCTGATGGTACAAAATTTACGCCGCCTAGAGATAACAAAGGTGGTAATGGTGCGTTGTCAACCAGAAGCCGGGATGTTAGGCCTCGAGCAAAAGTAAGTTTACCGGTTACCTTATCCTCCGAATCGAAAGATGTCAACGGCCAGCAGTGACGTAATGGCGGCAGGAATAATTAATGTGGTGGTACTAATCAGGGCGAGTCGTTGCGAAACTCAACCACCTAGTGTTACAGTGTTAGTGACACTAAGTCTATGCTCGCCTCTTACAAGCTGCCTGGCACGAAGGCTGATGCTTTATTCTGCAATGAAGCTCGGACCAACACGAGGGCATCAATTTAATAATTTCAAAATCACAAATTTTTATGTTGCAGATAGACATAATAATATACACGTTTTGCGTCGGGATTTAAAAAAAGTCATATGTGAAACCATTGTGGAAAATATTTTCCAATATCACAATTTCACAATTGTAATTTATTTCCCATGTAAATTTTGAAAATGCATACCAAGCACGGAACAAGTACTGAAACTAATATAGGTATCTTGAGAAAATCAAAAAGTATGTTTTGTGGACTATATAAAACGTGAATTTGATTAGTATTGACGAAGTCATTTTAATTGTTTTTGTAACTGTGGGCTAATCTACCTAATATAACTACCGACGAAATGGATTAAACTGAAATTTAACTACATTCGGTAGCTCAAATGGTTAGAGCATTGGTCAGCAAGAGACGAAAGAATGCAGGTGGAATCAGTTACCGAGGGCGGTATTCCCAAACAATTATGACTTAGGAACCTTCAAGAAAAGAGCGTACCCATTCCTTAAAGGTCGGCAACGCATCTGTGATACTCCTGGTGTTACAGATGTCCGTGGGCGGCGGTGATCCCTTTCCATCAGGTGACCCACTTGGTCGTTTGCCACCTCTTGTATAAAAAAAACGTTCAAATACTATAACGGCGAAAGATTTTTAACTAAATTTTTTAGTTTCATTGCCGCATGTTTCGAATTCATTGTAATGTTAGAAATACAAAATACATAAAATAGCCTTCTACATTTTTACGAATATACCTAGACAAGATATTATAACAAGATATGATAATTAAATACCTTTTTTTTCTAAATTTCTGAACATGTTTTTTTAAGTCTTTACGGTTAATGACTAAAATTTTGACTAAATGACATGACTAAATTGCTTTATCGAAAGAGCTTTTGTCCTGTTGGAGTAACCTGAGTACACTTCTAAAAAAGTTTAGTTTAAGTAATGCTAAGCGGAATTGCCATCGGTTTATTTTTAGTAATTTAATTTTTTTAATTAATAAATTTCATTTTGATTAAATACTAGCCTACCTGTCGAACTACGTATGGCTTGACATTAAAAGCTACTAACAGTTAAGCTGATTAATAATTTTTTTCACTTTTACTGCTATTTTCGCGGTTTTTCTTTTTTAAAATTCTTTTCTTGACAATAACCAACACAACAAAAATGAATTAGCAAAATTTTTCTGTCCGTTCAGGCTTGATGGGATGACCAAGCGAAATGGGGATTCGTTTCTAATCTTAATATATATAAATCACGTGTCACAATGTTTGTTCTCAATGGACTTCTAAACTACTTAACCGATTATAATAAAATTCGCACACCATGTGCAGTTCGATCCAACTTGAGAGATAGGATAGCTTACACCTCAATTTATCGCGGGGGAAGCCGAGGGTAACAGCTAGTTCCTATATATGTACTACTATGTACTGCTGACCGGGCAGACGTTGTTCTGCTATATTTTTAATGCGATTTTAGTAAAAAAAAGTTGGGTTGAGTCCCCCTCACCACTTAGGGGTATGAAAAATAGATGTTGGCCGATTCTCAGACCTACTCAATATGTTCACAAAATTTCATGAGAAACGGTGAAGCTGTTTCGGAGTAGTTCAATCACGCACACCGTGACACGAGAATTTTATGTATTAGAAGATATAGACTAACCAATTCAGCGACCTTCGTATTTCTTGTAATTAACTACTACTAACAGTTTGCATGAACATGAATTCTGGTTTTTCTACTTTTCTTGCAATGTTTTTGTCTTGATGTGAGCCTTCTTCTTACCATACCAATTTCTTGTAACC
>NJDC01011663.1:11331-32396 GCA_002245475.1 Calephelis virginiensis | reverse complement strand
ACCCGGAACCTCATGCAGTCAAGTCTAACACCCGGACCGCTAGAACACAGAGGCGAAAAAAAATTTTTAGATTGTTGGAAAGATCAAGTTTGGTCACAAGTTGCACCACAAAGTGTTTGTATGTAATTGTATGGTTTAATATCGGATAGCTCCAGAGTGAAGGTAATTGATGTGTGGCAAGTTCTGTGCTTAAGAAAGACTATACGTATAGACTACCTCGTTGGACTAGAGTAACCATTTACGCTTAATTAGACTTATCAACCGTGAAGCTCGTGTTCGATTTCCGAAGGAGGTATGTGTGTGATGAATATTTAGGTGTCTGCTTTTCCGAGTCTAGGTGTTTGTTTAATTTATTCTAGTATCTATTTAAGTATCTTTATGTATTAGAATCATTGACTAACACCCATAACGAAAAATTTAACTTCCCCACTTTGGGGTAAGATTTAATTGGTGTGAGTTATCTGCGTATATTTATTACTTATTTATTATTGGAACGAAGTTCCTTATTGCGCGTTGTGAAAGGAGGCTAGACGGAAAAAATCTTACGAAAAGTTGTAACGACAGTTTTTGCTATAGTAAGCTTTGCGGATTGCGCATGTTTGTTCTTTTTTATTTTTTCATTTTTTTTGCTTTATTTTTTTGTTATTATTTTAATTTTTTTTCATGTTTCTCTGCCTGTCTCTCTCTATAAGAGAGGTAGAGATAGAGATTACTAGAGATTGAGAGAGAGAGGGGTGACAGATAACTTCGTTCCATCCGGGTGTCCCTTGACACCTCTCAACCTTTTCTCTCTCAATAGAAGGACGGATAGTACTTCTTTGCACGTTTGAGCACCCTCAACTTCTTGGAAGATACTTTACCTTTACTCTCCCAATGACTATGAAATAGGACATTGCTGTGCTTTTTTAATGATATTGGACGGCAAATAAGCAGACGAATTTCCTAATGGTAAGAAATTCACGCCACCTAGAGACACCAAAGATGGCAAAGGTGCGTTGCCAATTAGAAGCCGGGATGTTAGGCCTTAAGCAAAAGTAAGTATAGCGGCTACTTTACCCTCCGAACTGAAACACGTTAATGGCAAACGTTGACGTTGTGGCGGCAGGAATAGGTAAGGTACCAACCCAGGCGTGTCGCTGCGAAACTCTACCACCTAGTCAGAAGTCAGGTTGTTAGTGACGGTAAGCCTATGCTTGCCTTTTACAAACTGCCTGGCAAGAAGGCAGATGGTCTATTCTGTAAAGAAGCCCGGACCAACACAAGAAGATTTTTTTAACATTAGGGAACTGTGACAAAAAACCATAAATAACTAATTCAAAACACATAACGACTACTCATCGCAAACGCTGCCATAATTATTTTAAAGTTTAGCACTTTTGTGTGTGATAGTACCCTGTAGATTTTCCTAGAACCAATGTTCCCTAAGGACCTGAGATATGAAACCAGTCACATCAGAATATGTATTATATTTGTGAAGATGTCAAGAATTTAGGAAAATGTACTGATCTAAAATACCCCTTGCCCACAACTCGCGAGATATTTCTTTTTCTTTCTATTACGTATTTCTTTTTTCATACTGCAAGAGCCTTGTCATTAAAAAATATAATAATTATTTCATACCAAGGCCAACAACTGTTAAGAAGAGTGTTTTTTTTTAAATTATACATTATTGCTTAATATTGACCGCCTCGTTGGTCGAGTGGCTAGCGTACACGCCTAACTACACCGATCAACCGCGAGGCTCGGGTTCGATTCCCGATGGGGGCAGGCATTTGTGTGATGAACATTTAGTTGTCTGCATTTCCGGGTCTTGGTGTTTATTAAATTTATTCTGGTATCTATTTAAGTATTTCTACGTATTAGTCTCGTTGACTAACACCCATAACACAAGTACATATTTTGCTTACTTTGGGGCTAGATTCAATTTGTGTAACTTGTCCAGTGAAATTTATTTATTTATTTATATTATATTATTTACGTACTTATTTTGTTGAATACACAGACAATAATAATTAAAATTTATACCAACTCCCATAAAGTTATATGCATTTCTAGATAAACCTTTCAACATTACTGTAATGGTTGATGACCCCACAGAAACATTTTTTGAGATAAAAAACGATCCCTATGGATCGTTTTTATCTCTTTTTTTGCTATCTCTTTTTTTATCTTTTTTAGTTATATATGTGTGTCAAATTTCATGAAAATCGTTTAATCAATTTTTGCATGGAGTAGTAAAAAACAAACAAACGTACAAACTTTCGCATTCATAATATTAGTACGTTGAATAAAGTAAAGAGGCTTGTTAAGTATTGACACTTTCTTTATTAGTATTTATTTACAAAATTTTGTTAATAAAATGACGACTATTAAAAAAGTGTCTTTGGCCGGAAGACTCGACATGAAATCTCAGTTGGGTTTGCCAGAACTTATCCCTTGATATAACTGCCAGGTTATTTAAATGTTTGATTTGTAAGATTCATCTTTGTTCTAAATAACCATTACAATATTTGGAAAATCGAGTTAAGAAAACGACGAGTTGCACTCCGGGAGTGTCAGCAGAAGTAAAAACTTGAATGTGCATTTTTAATATTTTGGAATGGTTAGGGAATAATTTTTGGCACGAACTGCTTTAATTATTATCAGTATCATTTATTCTGTATGTACTATAATTTATATGGTAGAATATAACATTCATTTATTGCGCTATCGTACACTAACATGACAACACGAATATTCGCGCAAGCGCCTTGTGCCGTCTTACGAGTTTTTGAACATACAGTACTATAATTTATATGGTAGAATACAATATTCATTTATTGCGCTATCGTACACTAACATGACAACACGAATATTCGCGCAAGCACCCTGCGCCGTCTTACGAGTTTTTGAACAGGTCACGAGTCCTGACGCGAGTTTAGAAGTTTTTAACCTATTCCAAAAAAGTGCGCAACGCCGCTAAAGAAGTTTTCACTTCAAAAAGTGACAACGCATGAGGCTCACGATACAAAGCTAGATAGGTAAATTTAAATATTTGGCATAGTTATATTATGATAACCTCATCACGCCCTATAATCCATTATGTAGTTTAGATTGTTAAACTAAAACAGTAGGTCTACTTGATAGAAACCTGCAGCGGATGTGCCTATGCCGTGTTCCGGTTTGGATAGTAGCAAAGCTGGTAAACTTATGTCAGAGCATGACATCCCTCCAGATTAGCAACGCGCTATTTCACACTAAAGTTTATGTACTTTTCGACATGACAAAACGTCCACGTGAATAATATTGAACTCATCTACAATTTAGTAGTAAACTGTATTTTTAAAAATTAAACTATATTACATTTTTATGTTTATTTTTATTTTTATTTGGCCGCACCTCTTGTTGCCAAACAAAATATTTTGTCCTCATTAGATAGTCTGTAACAAAAATAGACTGATAAAAAACATCCAAAGGATATTTTTCTATTCTAAGTTATTTAACAAATTAAACATAGTAATGTTTAGTTATAGCTTATACCTATTATTAATACGGATCGCATAATAATTAAATTATTTCCAATCGATAATTGTTTGTCCACAATACTTACCATTTCAAGCATAGAAAATCTGATAAAAATATTATAAAACTGTGTTTAAAATTTGTCGCATGAGCATGATCCCCAATACTTCCTTTTTGTTACGTTTTTGGTTACGCAGTTCCATTTTGTGACAATATTCAATTTTGTTTCCTTTTTGTTAAGGTACACAAATTTTGAATATCACCCAAGTTGCAACTTGTTTTTCTTCTTTGATAAGAAGAATAATCCACTGGCCATGGATCAAAGATAATTGAAAATATTATTTAAGTATTTTATAGCAAGAATAAGCGTTTTCCAGATTGGTATACCTTAGAGTATATGCATTTCAATCCGCAGGGTAACACTAAAGTATATTTCCTAAAAAACTGTTCTGTTTTTTAAATTAAACAGTTTCATGAATGAATGAAGCCGATAATGTTACAAATCAATTGAATCTAAATGTGGTGCTGATATACGATATGTCAATATTACAACAACCTTCTGTCACATTTCAGAGTAGGGTCTATCCTAGTTACAAACTAAGGAGATTTTTAGGTGAACTTAAATAAATATGTTTTCCAAATCAAAGAAGATATTCGTCAGTACTAACTCTCAATCTGACCTACAATATACATGAGCTGAAAAAGTTTAGCTTTGATTTCACCTTTTTAATATATTCACTTACCTTCATGCCAAGTCCCTTGAGGTGTAGGAAGAGAGTATTGAGTGTTAATTGCCATATTCCTTGCATGCCTGACAAGTTTCCTCCACATTCATAGTTCTTTTCAAACAAACACACCGGTTTCGGAAAACCCGATCAATTTGGTCGAGGTATCAAATTAAGTACATCCGTTCACATTCATGTTTTAAATATATGTTTTCAATCTTTCATCTGCCATTATTTTCACATGACCTTTTCAATGCCAGTGCGCCATAGTGTATACGCCAAACATATCCCACTTTCATACTTTTTCTGACACACCCAACTTTCGTTTCTGTAAAGTAGCGTTGGGATAAGCACAGAATTATGCAAACGTGTCTCCCGAGTTTATTGAAAAAGACTGGGCTTGCAGATAAGTATGTCAACGTTTTGTAGCATCTTTTTTTATTATAAATAACACGTAATATTCACAACTAGTTAGAATGGAGTTTAGAAATTTGAAATTGTCATGTTTATTTATCTGATTGGTCACAAGTATTTTAGCACCCTTATAAGTCTAACAGCAGGCCAGTTAACAAAGAGACGATTATTTGACCCAGATGTTCTTGGTAGATATGACATTTTGTAATCTTCATTCATTAAAAAAAACTGCTAAAACAACTCAGCGGTTTTGTCTATTTAGGGTTTTAAAGACAAAAACGGTATTATAGATTTAACATGTCTGTCCTTTATTTCATTTCCAAACAGTTACAATTATAAAGTTAGTACTTTGTCGGCAGATGTTTTCTTTTAAAAAGCTTTAAGATTTTTATACAATTTATTAAATTGTGAACAAGTGCACTCCAAATATTAAACTAGAACTAAAAAATGTGACATCTTAAAAAAATAAATGTAGTGAGATGTAGTTCAGTTTTGGTATATATGTACCAAAGACTTTACCATGAGTTGGTATATATTACGTTCGGTAAGTTACGTGTCGAAATCTATGACACTTTTGGTCTAAAAATGTGTTTTTCTTAGTTACCGATAGAGGCGCTGTTCAAAGTTTTCCTACAAATATAATTTGTTGGGACGGTAGCGAGTATACTCACGGTAAGGGCTCTGGGGGCTGATTACGTATCTTTTTAGTGATGATCACTGGGTAAAGTATACATCAAATAGCTGTCGAATGACGTGTTTTATATTTGCTATCTGCAGTGACAAACAGAAATACAATAGAAATAGCAATGGTAAAAGAAACGTAATCAGCCCCCTGGTTTATTTTCAAAAATCGCAATTAGACTTTGGCATTTATACAAACTAGTGGTCGCCTATTGGTCAAAATTCGACCATAATAAATTTTGATTTTAAGTTATACAACATAAATTATTGAACTACTACCAGTCCGGCGAACTTCGTTCCACCTATTCAGTTTGTATGGGAAAAATAAAAAATGTTGGTTTTCCCAGTTTCCTCAGTTCGTTAGCAGTTTTTCCGTTTTCTTATCTTTTAAACCTTCCCTGGACTTGAACAACTAATTCAAAACCAAATTAAGCCAAAGCGGCTTAGCCGTTCTCGAGTTTGAGCGAGACTAACGAACATAAATTGATTTTTAAATATAAGAAGAAATTTATTTGTACCTACTCGTACCTATATAAGATATGCAAACTTTATTAGGGTTCTATTATTAATTACCCTTTTTCATCAAAATGCTATCTTCATTTATCAATACTAATTACTTTGTTTCCAACATTATGAATATAATTTGTGCGCCATCTGTGATATTTCATTGGTATCAATATTTTTGTTTGTGTGTGTCAAATGTATGGTAGTATGTCTTATAGTCCGGTGAAGTTGTAAAAACCTCGCGGTTAGCAACATATTAGCCATTTCACAAAATTGTAGGATGTGTAATGTTTTATTTATTGATTTATTGCACTTCAAAAGCATTATTTTTGATACGTAATATATATTAGCGTTCTGCACTTCTCCTACACATGAGCTATAAGTGTGACGAATTTAATTATTCTCGTACAAAGGGGTTCAAAGTTTTTTCTCCACGTACTAATATTATGATACTAACCACTGCATTCAATGAAGTAAGTTTTTAATCATTCATTAAGTAAATATTTTCTATACGAAATTGTGACTTAATGATAGATTGTTAATTAATGTCTCTGAGTGCGGTAACTTTTTGTTGTTAACAAAGAGTTGTATTATTCGTTAGTTAGTTATTGGAGATGTTCAGTGAAATATCACTCGCAGTATTTAACCCTAACCTATGCTTATTTCCTTCAAAGGCGAGTTCCGCTTGCATTTGGCCGCTCTTTGTCATTGGTTCAGTCTCAGGTCTCATATCAGCATTGCTACCTTCAATCTCAGCAAAAAGGATCTATCTTAAGCCTGTTTTAAGATTAAACAGGCCTCAATACTCAACAAGATAAGCATCAAAACTTTATGCTCATATGACTTTCATTCAGCGATGTTTTCCATTCAGGCTTTATGAAAGGCTGGTATCTGCGGCGGAATTATCGGGATAGTAAAAATTTTATGTGCCGTAAAACCATCCATTTCATTTTGCTCCACATTGGAAATAGATGGCAGATAATATGTTTAAACTAGTTCTGCTGCATTAAAACCTTTTTGGTTCATTGCTGTTTTATGTCAAATATGTTTTATTGCGATTAGTATTTAGGTTAACCGGTACAACTATCCATTTAAAATACTATAGCCTGAAAATTTCTGTCAGACATACATTAAAGAGTTTTGTCGCTGTTTGTCGCCATCGAGAGAAAATAGGTCGAAGTTTTTTCATAATTATTAAATTTCTTGTTTATATTGGGTGAAATTAGTCAATCTCAGTGGCGTTTTGTAGAATTTTGTTCAGTGAAAGTGCACAAATGAAATAACCGTGAAGAAATTAGCGTATCATGTATTTTCTCGTTGGGGCCAAATCTCACTTCATGAGCTTGTGTAATGAGGCCACCGCTTTACCCAAGACCCTGACATGACTCATTGACGACTCTATTACGACGACTATTTATGAGCACAGATAGGTCAAGTACCTAACAACATTACAATACAATTTAAACATAACGTAACAATTTAAAATATTAATATGATTACTAAAATACTTTGTGAGTTGAATAGAAAGTGTGCAATAAAAACGCAAGTGGTTTTTTTGATTGACAGATTTAATTAAAAAACCATGATTATGTATGTGACTTTATTACAAATCGGTGTTATAAATTTGCGACCGAAAAATATTTGTGCCTTAACTGAGATGTACGAAATGCTTTGTTATTATATTTGAGTGTATACAAAATCCGCATTCGAATATAAAGTGTGATGTAAAATTGTTTTGGGAAACATAGACAAGGAGGAGAAAAAGGAATATATTTTACTTAATTATTGATACCTGAAGCTACTTTACAATTTATATGTTTAGTTTTAAGTGAAGTTCGGAATATAGTCTCCATTTTGTCTATGTATTTCACGACATCATCGCTGGGTACAATTAAAAAGTTTGCGAAGTATTCTTACTATAGTCCAGGTACATTAAATAATAAAAATAATCTATAATCTAAAAAAGCTATCTCTGAGTGCGTTATTGAGGAATTCGAGGAATTCATGCAACCAAAAACAGTGCAATGTATTCTACTTGTCATGTTAAGTAGCTACTTGTGCTTATTTCGAGTAAAACTTCCCGCAGTTACTGATTGAAAACCAGTACACCGTCCGTTCGTCACTGCGGCACACTCGCTATTGTAGCATGCCGCGTGCATGCCCTGATCCGAACGCGTAGGTATAGCTTGCGCGTCGTCCTTTTATATGAAGTTAGAATACTGTATAGATAATATTACCGTGGTCGCGCTTTGAGTGAGCCTAAAACCTACGTTGCCCTCGCGCGGCTTACCTTTTTTACCTAGTTTCTTTTTATTGTTTAAATATCTGTCGACGCGACTGTTATTATACGTTTGTTCCTGTACTCTGCTGTTGGTTATTTCTAAATTATACAGTCCACTACTTCGACCACTGAACTTACATATACAACACAAGTAAATGTCCTTCCTTTGTGGTTAGATTATGTGTGTGTAATGTGTGGATATTTATTTAAATACTGTTTGCGGAACAACAACTAATGATTTTTTTGCTTGATAGGAACTATGAGTTTAGACCGCTTAATAACTTAAACAATTTTTACATAAAACACTTGACTCATAAATTAATAAGATATTTAGTTCATTATAAATATTCCTTTAAACTCAAATCACAGAATGAACACAGTTAACTGGCATTTCTGCGTTATATATTCATATTATTCGGCGCTTTGTTCATTGTTCACTTCCTAATAATAACCCAAACAAATTTTAAAACCCACTTACATTTATATATCCTAATTCGATGCAAGTATCAATCAAACCACCGATTCGGTTCTTTATTTTAGATATTGTAGTTACATTAAGATTTTCTGTGAGCTTCATAGCTTCTAACATATCTTCTGTATTATTTGCTTCAGTCATACTCTCCTTGATTGCTACTGATTCACTAGTTTCCCTTAACAACATTGCGTTTGTGATTATCGCCATTCCAAGATAAATTTTGCAATATCTTCTTAAATCTGTATCAAGTTTGTCTCTTGGATAAATACTATTAACTCTAAGGCCGTAAGTGAATAAGTTTTTTTCCAATTCGGAATGATAGTGATCTATCCAGTCGTTGTAATACTCCGATCTCAGTTTATAGTCTGAGCAGTTAAAAATCATGTACAAAATATCAGAAACGGGAAGAGATTCTCTTGCAATTTGATAGTCTATTAAAACACAGTTATTTGGTACTCCATTCTGAAATTGAGAACAAGCATTTTATGAGCACAATTTTTTCATACATACATATAATCATAATTTCACGTCACGTTCCTGACGAGTTAGGCAGACAGTATCGAATGCCAAATCTCACGATTCTTTCAGACCTCTATGGCTTCCTCCACATTCATTATGACGTGATTAAAATTATGGTTAAAATAAATAATACATTATATGTAAAGAAATACAGTTTGAACAAGATACATTCTCGTGCTATTCCGTACTAGCCAACATTTACCGCCTGACATTAATAGATCTTAACAGTTTTATAGAAAAAATATTTTTACTTTATTCTAAATCAAAGCAGATAATTTATGCCCCATAGAAACTTTATAGTTAGTTAAATTTAACTGATTATTTTTTGGGCCAAATTCGTGAAATCAAAATAGTCATACATAACATTATTTGTGTGGTTAGGGCTTAAAATTAAGTACACAACCGAGTTGGCATGTACATAAATAAGACGATCTTATGTTTTCTGGTTACAAACTATGAAATTAAATGTGGACTTATTTTATCTGTTACTTCAAATTACAAAACTCTTGGTTTGTCAAAATTTACTGAAAAATCTGTAAATTTTATCTTATCAAATAAAAAGAATAAGTTGTTGTTGAATGTTGTGTGTTGAATATCTTATCAAATAAAAATTGAGTTGCTTTTTTTGATTTATAGACAAGTTTACATTTCGTCTTTTTTCCGCTCTTCCATTCTTCCTTTTAAGTAAACGAGGTAAAGAGTAGTTACCTTACTTGGAAGTTGGAACATTTCATAGCTGCTAGCTTATTTCATCACGATCGGTTTAGCAGATTCGGTGTAGATAGCAGCCGCAAAACAGACAAACAAATTAGAAAATTGAAAACACTAACATCGTTTTCTTCTGTCTATTTTTAGCTACCTAGACCCGTTTTTTTAACTGTCTTTAAAGAATAGTGCTCTCGTACAGTTTTATTTAATTTATAGATATTGCATTTCAAATTTTAATACTAAATACACTTATAAAATTTTATTACTAAAATTGACAATTTATTATTTTATTTATTGCTTTTACAACCAAGTTATAAATCATAATATTATACTTAAAAATTTTCACGTCCCAGCATGATGCTGCAAGCTTTCGATATTGGTGTTCACAAATACATTATGCTGTGTATTGCTTATACAACATATAGCAATACACAGCATAATGTGCACAATGGCACATTATGCTGTGTATTGCTTGTATAGGTTTACTGATTACGCTAATCATCAAAACTGGAACACAAAAATTATGAGTATATGCGTTATGATGACAAACCATGTAATAGGTATATAACCTTAAACCGATAAAAAGATCGGGACACTTAAAACTAGTAATTTCGATTTTGTTTACATTATTAGCCATATTACTGTTTTAAAATAAATTGATATATTTTTTTATAAACTACTCGATTTGAATTATCTGATCACATTTACCTTTATCTGGAATAACATATTATTAGTCCAACAATCGCCATGAACGATAATTGAGTACTTTGATCTCTTATCTGCTTCAACCAATTTGATTGTCTTATCAAACTGTTCTGTAAGTACTTGTTTAACTACATATTTATATTTATTTTCTGTGAATAAATTACTGAAATTGTCACCCAATGCGACAAAAGATGGTGCATTCTGTTTGTTTTCTTCTAAAGTTTGAATATCAACAAGTTTTTCAGAAAATTCTAAAAATCGTTCCGGATATTTGTCCTTTAAAGCATAAGATAAAGAATGGTAAGTAGCAAGATTACTTAAAACCATTTTTATGGTATCGTTAGACATTGGTTCTAATTTGTCTAGTATGACATAATTTTCTTTTGATAAATCTTCTAAAAGAATTAGTTCGTTCGATGGTTCTCCAATGGCACCATAGCAATTTGCATATTTGAACAAGTCTCTTTCTTTCACACCCGCACTTATTTGTATCTGTGTCATAAGTTTCAAAACCTCAGTATACATTATAATTTCGTTATTAAAAAGTATATGAGAAAACGTACTCATTGTATTATTTGGACCAGCAAACATTGCAGGTTTTTTCATAATAATTCTAAATATTTCGTCATCGCTAATTTTCACTTTAGTGACTTTTACTTCAGAAGCAAAGTTATCTCCAGGCTTTCCAAGTGTTTCTATGATCACCTCTTTTTCTCTGAAACCCAGTTCTTCCAAAACATTATATAACACTTGCAATTGTTGAGAATTAAGCGCTTCCATTTCATTTTTATTATATTCCGACATGTTTAGCAGTCAAGTATAAGTCACGGAATATATGTATATTATACTAATCACTTCACGTTGAAAGTTTTCATTTTATACGTCGTGTTTATCTGTATTATCTTGTAACGTAAAAGATAAACAAACAACTTGCATTAATAATTTCTTAAGTTTGTGTTATACCATCGTGTAATACAAATTAATTTACTTCTAGTGTTTTTAGAAACTAGGTGCAGTTCCTTTATGGACAGTTACTTTACTCTTTGACTAGGTGTGATTACGTCAACAGTTGTCAAAGAAACTGTGTATTAATGACCTAACTTACTTTTGCCACAGTCATATAGGATGTCCACAAAGAGTATCTTACTCGCGTAGCACTCGCGCGTAACGATTATATTATTGAATCCAATAATGTAATGTTATTCTCTTTCTGTTGACTAAAATACAGTGATCGTGTTGTTACTTAAAATGAAACGCCCTAAACGAAGAGAAATTTGACAATTTAGCATCAAATCTTACAAAATTTATATACTATTGCGTACATTTTAAAATTGTAATAGTCACCTTTTGTATGGTCTATGTGAGATAGATATCGTATTCTATGGTATGGCTACTTTTATTCAGTTTCATTCATAAATGAAGTTCTGCATCGAATTTATTAAATTAAATTTTGAAGCTAAGACGGCTACAAGCTGTTTCAACCCTCTTGAAAATAAATAAAAATTGTTGGTCTTTTCCATGACGATAAAATACAACCATATTATCAAATGAAATAACCAAAAATGTTGTGCCACATTTCACATTTACGTGAGCAAGTTAGTAGAAAAAAACACACAAATAACCAAATAAAAAAAAATATGTGTGTGGCACTCGGAAACTGCTATTGGATAAGCAGGCGTGAGTCAACAGATTGCGGGGCGGAGAGGGGGATTACGCATGCGCAGTAATATTGATACAACCAGTGCCACCTAGAGGCAAGCGTGATCAAAAGTCATTAAAAATTGTGTAATTCATCGATAGATGGCAGGAGTGGGGGGTGTTAGGTTATTTTCGTAACGGAATTTCCTTATTCGGTCTCCACGCTCAAGGCCCGTGATAGAAGCTATGAAGATATACCAAGAATTACATTAATTGAAATTTTCGCAAATGTCAGTTTTTTGTAAAAATGATATTAATTATCAAAACTGTTAAATGTTGAAGAATATGGGAAAAAATAGTGGCTTACTGCCATCCCGCTTGTATTTCATAATATTTTTATACTGAATTAATGGTGAAACTCAACCATTATTAACATAAATATGCATATCTCGTCTAATTGTAGGTTAAGTCCTGATAAGTTTGCCAATATATTAATTACAGGCAATTTTACATGATTAAGGTTACGAATTACTCGTCTGGATCGGTAGGTAATACCTATTGTAATAATGAAATGTCAATTTTTAATTAAAAAAATGACTTGCTGTGTCTGACATTCTGCGAAATATCTCTGTGTGTACAGTGGGAATCTTTCCCGGTCTTCCACCTTTAAGGACACGTGTAACGCTTCGTTACTTTTACCCAAACTACGAATTGTTAAACTTATGGATTAGGTGTGTTTCGTTGATTATAGTAACCGGGCATTAGACAACTGATAGCAATTGGAATGTTAAAAATTTATACTGTTAATTTCTTATTTTTCTTGTATTGCCTTTACCATCAATATATTTTTTTAATACTAGCGGTGAGCTAGACAGACATATCCTATTAACTATGAGTATTGATTTTCTTCATATGATTCTTCATCCTTCATCCTTCTCCTGACAATAATTGACACAAAAAAGAATTAGCAAAATTGGTCTATCTGTTCAGGAATTCTTCCTTCACATCGTAACGGGGCGATGTAATGGTAGATTATGACAAAAAAATAGACAGATTTTCATGCGTTGTTTTTGTTGAAATCTGGCGTGATCAAGATAGGTTTAAGTGCAAACTAAAATTAACAAATTTTGTTTCTAAGAAAAAGTGGTTTTTGGAATGTTCTGGTATAATTAATTTAAAACAAAAATTTACCCAATCCCGAACAACGAAGTTTTAATTGGAAAATTAAAAAATAATATTATCTTCGTGTTTTCGTACCTGAGTATCGAACCCGGGACCTCAAGAAGTCACATCCACTGCTAGACCGCTGAGCCGATTGCTAATGTCATTAAAGCTCGAAAAAAGAACATTAACTATCTTCACGAACTTAAAAAGTATAATGTTAAAGATATTGACAACAAATAACTGGAATAGCACTTGTACTACAAATAATTTTAGTTAAAAATTTGTGTTAAACTATTGATTTAAACGGGACTTGAATCCTCAGTAGCTCAATTGGTTAGAGCATTCGTCGGCTTGAGACGAAAGGTTACAGGTTCAAATCCTGTCTGGGGCGAAAATTTTTTCTTTCTTTAAAATTTATAGAAATTTATCCTAAGCACAGGGCAAGTGCTAAAATAAAAATACGTTGCGACAAACGAAAGTTATGGCCATTCTAAAATGTGAATTTCATCTGTAATGATGAACTCATTTGGTAGGTACTCAGAATTGTGTATCTATAGGACATAACTACCCGCGTTAACGGGTTAGAAAGGAATTAAAAATTTCGCCACGGGACTTGAATCCTCAGTAGCTCAATTGGTTAGAGCATTCGTCGGCTTGAGACGAAAGGTTACAGGTTCAAATCCTGTCTGGGGCGAGAATTTTTTCTTTTTTTAAAATTTATAGAAATTTATCCTAAGCACAGGGCAAGTGCTAAAATAAAAATACGTTGCGACAAACGAAAGTTATGGCCATTCTAAAATGTGAATTTCATCTGTAATGATGAACTCATTTGGTAGGTACTCAGAATTGTGTATCTATAGGACATAACTACCCGCGTTAACGGGTTAGAAAGGAATTAAAAATTTCGCCACGGGACTTGAATCCTCAGTAGCTCAATTGGTTAGAGCATTCGTCGGCTTGAGACGAAAGGTTCCAGGTTCAAATCCTGT
Organism: Calephelis virginiensis; assembly: GCA_002245475.1. NCBI lineage: Eukaryota > Metazoa > Arthropoda > Insecta > Lepidoptera > Riodinidae > Calephelis > Calephelis virginiensis. The sequence continues at coordinate 18,092 of NJDC01011663.1, read as the reverse complement.
CTGGGGCGAAATTTTTTCTTTGTTTAAAATTTATAAAAACTAAATGATTAAAAAACAACAGTTAAAAATAAAGAAAAAAATACAGAGTAATTAAGTAAATACAATAAAATACAAAATAAAAACAATGGCTTTTAACTCAACCTGTATTGTTGACAAAAACAGTAAAATGACTAATTATGGAGTACGTGGTAATTAAGTGATTAATCAATTTATCGACACCTGAACACTTTTTTATCTGGCAGTACAGAAAGGCGAGTGTGTATATTAAAAACCGATGGAAATATGTCACTAAAAGAAAAACAATAAGGTGGTAGAGTTTTTAAGTCGCTCATCGAAATAGATTTTTTTTTCGTGGGGAAATCCTCATATTTCGGGAAAGTGACGGGTTATGTCGGACCTTTACTGACTGAAACCCGACGGTGTCCACCCCTTCGCCAGGTACTGGAACTGCGGGAAAGCTTTCGCACACAACCCCAGCCCCGGTGGCGCCAGATCTTTCAATCTTCCATCAGGCAGCCCCTCTCAACGGGGGGCCGCATACCATCAGAAGTGGCGCACGCAGACAAAGCGTGCACCACTTCGGAGTTCCAGTGATGATAGGCAAGCCGCCCGCCCCACACCTCCGCGGGTTGTACTGCTGCCATCCCACGCGGGCCAAGTGGCTCACCATCCTGTGTGTGTGGGCGTGGTGAGCGTAAGGATTTTTGGCATTTTTTTATTTATCTTTTCATGATATTGGAAGGCAAACAAGCAGACAGATTTTCTGATGGTAAGAAATTCACACCGCCTAGAGACACCAAAGGTGGTAATGGTTCGTTGTCAACCTGAGGCCAGGATGTTAGGCCTCGAGCAAAAGTACGTTTACCGGCTACCTTACCGGAACACGTCATGACGTTATGGCGACAGGAATAGGTAAGGCGGTGGCAAGAAGATTTTAACATTGATTTCCATGTACCCAAAAAAGATAAGTGCCTTAAGTGACTGCAATACGAAAATAATAATAATCCCGAAAAAGAAAAAGAAAAGGAAGAACATAAATTAGAAAAAGAAGAGAGTGCTGCCCATTTTAGAGCTCACAGAAATATTCATAAAGATGATCCTTCGACCCTTTGTGCTAGTTTTGATCTGGAAAAAGTACTCAACACACCATTATGCACAATATATGCTTTTGTACTATAGTAGAAAGTTAGCTGTATACAATTTGTGTGTTTACGAAAACGGAACCCGTAACGTCTTCTGCTATCATTGGGATGAGAGCAATGGCAAGCGTGGCGCTAACGAGATTGCATCTATATTGTACAAATATATTCAATCGGTAGATGCTAGAGGAAACATCACTCGATTGCTTCTGTACTGTGACTGTTGTCCAGGTCAAAACCGCAACCGCACTGTGTTAGCAATGTTGCATTTATTATTAGAGTAATGTAAAAATATCAACACCATTCAAATAAACTTTCTATTGACTGGTCACACATACATGCCGGTAGATAGTACAGTATATGCTACGAATAAAAACCCATTGAAAAAAAAACTGTTTTTGCACCATCACAATGGTTCACAATTTTTGCTACTGCCAGACAAGAACCAGGTCCATTTAAGGTAGAAAGGTTGAATTATGAAGATTTCTATAGATGGGATAGTATTAGTGACAAATATTATAAAGACGAACTAACTGGAAAGATAAACAAAATTCGTATCATGACTTTCAAAAAAAGACAGGCGATGCGTTAAATATAACATTATGAATCCTATTGCGGAGTCTTTTGAAGTCGAAATCCAGACTAAAACCAAGTTATCATATATCTCATCATATAATCTCTTGAACCTAAAGAGTATGATTGTCTACGAGTATATGCATACCCTATTTTTCTCAATAAAAACAGTCTGTTTGCGACATTCACTTGTTTCATTATAAGTTTGCATATTTCTCGAAAAATCGGAGGATGTAACTTTTTTTATTGCGAAAAACCTCAGAAAATATGTCCATAAATGAGAGTGTGAAATAAGTCACGATGTCTTGACAGAGGACTGACTGTCTCCTTAGGTAAAGCACACAGAATCGCTTAAACATATAGAAGAGTACATAGCTATGCGGATTGTTTTATCTGGTTTTTATGGAGCTGATGTTGATAAACTAGCGTCCGTCTCTTGGTTATAATCCAGTGACGTTTTTGGTGAAACAGAAGGGGTTGCTTGAGTAATTGCTGTCGAATTTTTCTTCTTACTAACGGTTAGTACTAGCATAAATGTAACCAAGTAGATAGCCAAGATTATGCACCAGTATCTTGTTCTTCGGTGCAAGCTTATAAATTTTTAAGTGTCATACTATGAGCATACACCACAACTAGGACATGTCTATTACCATTGGACAGGACTGATGTCGCTAATAAGCCTGACATATTGCGGGCAGATGGGTTGAGCTTGAATTTGTCTTTCCGTTTGACATTAAAAGGAAAGCTTAAAAGTAAAAAATGACGAAATACATTAATTAAAATGTTAATTCAAACAATTCAGAATCAGAATAATATTTATTCACTTGAACCATACAAGTGGCATTTGTGCGCGTCGACATTTTTATAAACTGCCACCGGATCGAATGTCCGTGGTTCTGATGTCAGTAAACGGTATTTTAGCAGAATCTTGGCAAACGCGTTGAATATCACTGCATTCCTGGCCTAAGGGTCGATCTCGTAAAACAGAAATTTGGAGACGGCACGCATTGGTTTTTGTTATTTAAAAAAGGCAAACGAGCAAGTAGGCCACCTGCTGGAAAGCAATCACCGCCGCCCACGGACATCCGCAACACCAGAAGTATCACCGACCAATTATTTTAGAGGCTAATTTAGCATTCTCCTCCGTGTGACTACAAAATTGAACATAGCTCGAAATGTCAATGCCGAATGCACCGATGCAGGTTGTGGCAGTTACGGAAACGCTCTCAAATCGGGGAGGTATGGCAAAGGGAGTCGTTTTAGCGGAAAACGCGCAATGTTGTGTCTTTCTAGGCTTACATTGCACCAGATTCTGCTGGCCCCAATATGAAATTTTAGAGAAAAGATTGTCAATTTTAGGATCAAGTTGGTTCCGGCTCTCGATGACATCCCAAAAATGTTAGGCCTGCTGAAGTGTAAGGCTTCCCCAGTAGTGTCGTCTGCATAGCGATGAGTGTTACGTTGTGTGGAGATTGCTCAATCTGTCTTATTGCGGCTTACTTTTAAGGTCACCATCTTTAGAATTCTGTTTTCTATGTTTATAATTTTAATTTATTTGTATTACATGTCCAAACATACGAAATAAGAAATAAAGTCAGGTAATGATAATAATACATACATACATACACGCCAAGTCACGCCAAGTCCCTTACGGGGTAGGCAGAGAGTATCGAGTGCCAGACCTCACGATCATGATGATAATAATCACATCAATTCTTTATTTTCATATCAAAAATTTAATTTCTAGAAACAAAATTTATCAAATATTAAATACCGATCGAAGCACGGTCATCTATACTTTTTGACAGGTGTACGAGCTTATCAATTGTTAGATTGCAACATTTAATTTTTTTTTTATTAATAAAAAGTTAATACAATTTACATTCTTTACAAGAAAGTTACTTAAAAATAAACTCTTAAAAGGCGAGCATGGGCTTACCGGCACTAACACCGTTATATCTGACTAGGAAGTAGAGTTTTGCAACTACTCGCCCGGATTGGTTCCTGCTGTCATTATTTCAGTGTTGGCCGTTGATGTGTTCCGCTTCAAAGGATGATGTAGCCGGTAAACTTACTTTTGCTTGAGGCCTAACATCCCGCCCTCCTGTTAGCAATGCACCATTACCACCTTTGGTGCCTCTAGGCAGCACAAATTTCTTACTAACAGGAAATTTGTCTGCGTGTTTACCTACAAATATCATAAAAAAACATACACGTTTTGCGGATGCAGATGTATGTACATAGCCCAGGAATTCTTAGGTTGACATTTTATTTTATCTGAAGAGTCCGAAACCGGCCGAGATAGCTAGGAAGTTTTAAAGAGTATAGAAAGAAGAAAGTAACAAGTAAAGATACATTTCTATCACTTGTATATAAGCCTTTATAATTTGTGCTTTTATCGACAATTATCACTTCAGTCGACAAGCTTGTCTATAGATGTGAGGTATATAGAACTGCCATGCCAGTATGAATTTTGTCTAAATTTTTGAATTTACGTTAATGCAGTTTACATGAAATTAAGAGTAGTCACTATATCGACTGTGGCCAAGCTACAGTTATTTTGTAAATGCGCTATTTTCTTAAGTCTTCTAGAAGTGATACTGCAACTTTGACACAGTTTTAGAATTGGATTTTATTTGTAGTTATTTACTAATTTAATTTGCTTATTTTTACAAAATGCTTTACCATGTTGACTTAACAGGTATATGAGAATGGTGACATAATGGGAGTCATAATATTGCTGTTTGAAAAAATAAACTAATTATTTGTTTTAAAATTTTACGATTACGAAATATTTTCAATTTTATTAAGAAGATGAATTTACTAATACGTTGTAATTGAGCATGCTAGGTATATCGCTAGTGGGCAGTGTGATTAGGTAGAAAAAATGTGATTACTACAAGAATTCAAAATGCGGGACAAAGACAGCATGATTCTGACTAATGTTTAAGAATGGAATGTCACGATGTGATGTGAAGAGGTAATGGAAGTCAATATTCTTATGTAATATTTGATTATTTAATTTTGTAAAAAAATTAAATAAGTCCTAACATTGTTTATCGTTTAGGATTTTAAGTAATTAATAGGTGGTTGGTTTCTTGTGTGAAGAAGTAATTTAAATTAAATAGGATAGGAAAATGAATGTTTGGTTGACGATTAAGCGATGTCTTGGCAAAGGGACGGTTTGTGATTGGTGAGTGAATTGAGAAAATATTGGCGGGAAAAGTGACTTTGAAAATTAAGGGGCATAAAACGTGAAGTCGAGTAAAATGGGGGATCTTACCCGGGAAACAAGAAATGGTGTTGGGACTATGCTCGAAGAAATAGAGAGATACAGAAAATGAGGGGTTACTCTGTCGGTAGAAACAGTTATTTATACGGTTTACTAGAAGTTTTGTTTTATCTTTAGTGTATTTTATCGCGTGGGCATCCGAAAGCGGTAAGTCATTTTGTCTATGGAGATATCCCTACTTGGTAAAGAAGTTTTATCAGTTATTTTGTTGTTGTAGTATATTAATATAAATTTAAATCAATTCAAAGGGGTAACTAGGTTTCAAAACTAACCTTTAACATACAGAACACTAAACAATAAAACTTTACAGTACATATAAGTCAGACAACCTTTAACCAAAAAAAATACCTTCAAAACTACAAACAGGTTGTTCAATTGACAATTGGACAAAAGCTGGAATTTCTTGAGTTAAGCCGCTAGGCCTCTGGAAAAATCTGGCTGGGTTACGGGACCTGGCTATTTGAGGACAATATCCTTAAATACAAGCCTGCAGAATGAATATGCTAATGCAAATGGATTAACTAAGACCTTCGAGGTTAACTAAACGTTGTTCAGATGTATTTAGCGTTCATTTAACTATACACACATTACTCAAGAATCATTAAAACCTAGTATCTATTGGGGAAATATGAAATAATATAACAATAAAATAATAATTATAAAAAAGCATATCGTTGAAATGTAAGTAGACAAAACTAAAGAGTTTTTTTAAAAAAAATCCAATGACTGACCAACCGACTGAAAGTCCTTCTCAAATGTTGAATTTGCATCATTTTTTTTTATTCCTACTAAATAATTAAAAACATTTTCTTATGATAGAAAATCTTGTCCCAGATCTTTTTTGCAAAAACTAGAAGAATTTAAATTCTCTAGAAATATCTCAGACGATATTTTCTGCAAGCATGCCTTCCTAATATTAACTGGTGATGCTTTGCATTAGTTTCAGTTCCAATTTAATCGAAACCCTAACTTAAATTTGAATCAAATTCATACCCTGTTAATAAGAGATTTTGGAGGTCATAACTATGACTACAAACATTAAGATACTATTCGAAAAAAAAACAGGGGTTTGACGAAACCACAATTATTTTCTGTTTCAATTATGTCTGGGTTATTTAGCCGACTTATAAAGTAACTTACTGAAGGCGAACAACTTGAAATTATCCTAAATAATGTTCGACCTTGTTATTCTACTTATTTATGCTTAAATAACATATATTCTATTGACTCCCTAATTTCAACTTGTCAAAAATATGAAGCAATATCTAGTAAAGATAAAGATTTTCATGAACCAAAATCTGAGTACATGTCTTGCGCTCCCGAGTTTGTATATAAACCGAATCCATCTAGATTCGTTAACACCATTTTTAAAATTAAGGATAGATAAACTAATAATCCTGGCCCTTCTTATAATTCTTATAGGTTCTTTTGCCCTAGATGCAGAATTAATGGCCATAGTTTAAATAACTGCAGAAAACCTAAATACCTCATTTGCTTTAAATATGGGAATATTTAAATTTAAATGTTACCCCCTGTAAAGGCGAACGATTGTCCAAAATGCAATGTTAGTACAAACCAAAAAAACTAATAAGGGACTTGTATAGCAAAACTACTAAAGATGTTAAACCTTTAAATTTCGATTTAAATGATTGGCAAAATTGGTTGCAAATTAGTGATAATTTTATGATGTGTTATAAAACTACGTCAGTATATTATGACAAAAAAAAAGACCATAATAGACCTTTTATTAATGTCTC
>NJDC01011663.1:0-10324 GCA_002245475.1 Calephelis virginiensis | reverse complement strand
TGCTGGTGGATTATCTTGGCTAATTGGTTATGCCTGTGCAAGTACTCGCCGTTGGCAAGATGAGAACAACCGGAAATAATATGTCTAATGGACTCACCAGGACGATGGCATGCTCAACATATGTCAACTGTACCATCCCTAATGTGTATTTCCGATAGTTATTCATCTTGACAACCTCGTCTGCAATTGCTCAAGCAAAACCTTCGGTTTCACCAAAGAGATCACCGAATCGTAACCAAGACACGGATGCTTGTGTATCGACATCAGGCCCATAAAGTACCTGATAAAATCGACCATGTAGTTCTTTGCTCTTCCATACGTCCAAGCGATCCTGACTGCTAAGTACCTCCGGTTTATGCCAGTTCTTTTTACTTAAGGAGAGCAGAGTCAGCCCATTATCCACTGACACTACATCACGATGCATTTCACACTCAACACGTAGGAAGTATTCTCTAAGATTGTATACTTCACGGTTATGAAGGTTTTTGGCATTAAGGAAGCCACGTCCTCCAGATTTCCGAGAAATATACAATCTCATCACTGATGAGCGTGGATGATGCATGCGATATGTTGTCATTAGCTTACGGACTCTTAGGTCCAAGGTATCCAGCTCTGTCTGAGTCCATCTTAATATGCCAAAGGTGTATACTAAAACAGGCATCACCCATCTGTTGAAAGCGCGCATCTTATTACCCCCTGACAAAAGGCTTTTCAACACTTGTCAAGCGACCAAAGAAACGTTCCATCACCAGCTGTTTAACGTCCCAATCCAGTATACCTAGACTCTCTGGCATACCAAGATATTTGTAAGTATCGGTTTCGGAGAGAGATCTCAGAGATATTGTCTCTGAAAGTTGTAAATAGTCGCTATGTACAACCTTCCCCCTCTGCACATGTACAACCGCACATTTATCTACGCCAAACTCCATCCTAATGTCACTAATAAATGTATGTGTTACATCAAGTAGTGACAACAAGTCTGGTTTATTTGATGCAAACAACTTGAGATCATCCATGTACAAAAGATGACAAATAGTCTCACCCCCTCTACGCAATCGATAACCTAGCTTTAAATCCCTTAGCAATGTACTCAAAGGATTTAAAGCCAGACAAAACCACAATGTTTGCTTTTTCATATACTTCAGCTGTTGGATATCTGTATGGTAGGTTAAGAAAGACTAGATTAGTAAAAATTTTTACTGACTTGGGATTTTATTTATATGTAGGAGTAATATGTACATCTTACTAACCTTGTAAATATCTGTTTTTGACTATTTGTAATATTGTGTCCCTTATGATTGTTATTGTTTCTGTTTTTACTGTATTTCTCACAACTTTTCTCCTCAATAATCCTTTTAAATCAGTGAAATACACCAAAATTTACCATTTTTGACATCTTCATTGACACTAAAAATTATTTTGAAGATGTCAAATATATTTCTTTTTTATAGAAAAGAGGACGTTTTGAGACCAATCAGATTTCCTAATTTTAAATTGTAAATTCCGCAACAGGTCAAGCCGGTATAAAAAAGGGATAATCCAGCTATCTGTTCATTCTAATTGTGGCATAAGTCGATGGAATAAATAATTAGAAGAAGTAACAGAGGAACTGCTGCCTGCTAGCTGGTGCATCCTGTCTGGTGCCTGCTGTCTGGTACCCGCTCCTCAGTGGTGGACCCGAGGTGAGGAGGTCGACGGTGTACTTTTCTGGCCGCCTTCCTAGCTGCCCACTTCTGCTGCTCCTGGCTGCTAAGGGAAGGCGCCAAGGGCCCCCCTACTCCTACGCCGCAGAGGCCTATAGCAGCGGTCCTCTGTGCTGCGCTCCGTGCTCCGTCGACCAACCTTTGAGCCACCGACGTATCCCACGCCCTACCTTTTTCTTGTTTAGCCGGCAGAAACTTTATAGTGTACAGTGCACATACATTTACGGAGACGTTTATTTTAATTTTAATTATAGTGTTATTACGTTTAGATTTTATTTTAAACTTCCATATTATAAGGATTCTCCCTCACACACCTCACAGCCAAACTTAAGCAAGTTTGACTGTTTGTTTGTTCATTTTCTGTTAACATAGTGGTGGGTGGTATCTAAGCCACCCCCACTACGTTACAGCCTATAAAAATTGACAATTAACATTGTTGAAATGTTCGCTATAGAAAATTAGTAGTATTTTTTTAGTTATCTTGTAGGTGTTTTTAATCAAACTAGGTTGTCGAGTCTGAGAATAGTACGGCATAATATCTCCGCCTTCTAAATTTCTGTTACTATTCGCCTCTTTGGTCTAGCGGTCCAAGTTCAAATTTCAAATTCGGGTTCAAGTCCCGGGTCGGGCAGCAAAAAAGACAATGTGGCATTTCCAATTTTCGAATAAAAAGATGTTGCCCGGGATTGGATATGTGCCCGGTTGGCGATAGGCTTGCCACCTATCACATTGTGGGACCTAGTAGTAGTCGGGGGTTTCTGGTTGTGCCTCTGCCACTTCGGAGATATGGGCGTGAAAATAATATGATCCTAGTCCTGATCCTGTTCCTGTTCCTATACGAGATTCCACCTTCAAATTGATAAACAAAAAACATAATGTAGTGTTATTACTGTTTTCTAAGGCACGCAACAATCTTATCACTCCCTACTGAAATTATCGTTTGTCTTACAGATATATTTTGCAAGTACATTCAATCAGACTAGGTGGTAGAGTCTGAGAATTGTCTGGACATTACATTCACCTTTTCATTTGCTGATAACTCAGTGCTCTTCAATATTTGTTCTAATTTTGAGTAAGTTAGCTGACTACAAAAGATATTTTAATTTCTGCTTAAGCTTGCGATCATGAAATCTTATGGAATTATTTGCCTTTTAAAAAATAATAAAATTGAAACTTTTTTTTGTAAAATTTTAATCAAATGCATTCATATAACCAAATTCAATGCAACTGTTTATTAAACCTTCTATTTTGTTTTTTACTTTTAATACTGACTCTTTGTTTAAGTCAGAGGTCTTGAAAGGACTGAACATGTCTCCGAAACCTTCAGCTACTGTTAAAGAATCTTTCATTTTACTTGACTCATTCGTTTCTCTTAAAATAACACCAGCTGAAAACATAGCGTAACCAAAGGCAATTTGTGAATATATTTTTAAATGAGCATTTAAGTAATTCTCAAGTCAAGTCATAAGTAATTCTCGTGGGTATATTTCTTTGATAGGTAGCCCAAATTTGTTTAAATATTTTTCTAACTTTGAATGATAATAATCAATCCATTTATAATAACACGAAGACCTTAGTTTATAATCTGTACAGGTGAATATTAAATTTAAAATATCAGCCACAGGAAGAGCTTCTCTTGCAAGTTGATAATCTATAAGAATGCACTCAGCTGGGACGCCATTCTGCAATCACAATAATGGAAACAATTCCGATTACCATGCCATACAAATAAAAATTAACATCGGATAGCTTTTGAAATGTTGTTCACTTTTTATGAAACAAGTAATAAATGACTATTTCCTAAACAAAATAAAATGTCTTATATCTACATGTTCAAATTTATATTATAAATCCTCTATATCCAACGATTTAAAAAGCCAATAACAAACGACAATATTGTGTTTCGGTCTATAGGGAAGGATAGCTACTAGATTGTCAATATATAAGTAGCAGCCTTGGTGCTAGGTAGGTACATCAGATTATAGATTCGAGATTAGTCCACACGTTTATTCTAATCCTTATCAAAAATAATCTAGTCGTAGTAATATCACATTAATATTTTCATTTCCTTTTAGACTTACTTTTATCTGGAACAAGATGTTATTAGTCCAACAGTCACCATGAATGATAACAGAATGTTTAGATTTCTTTTCAGTCTCTACTATTTGTAAGACCTTGTCAATTTGCTTTGCAAATGTTGATATAACAATCTGCGAGTATTTATCGTCATCAAACATTTTGGCAAAATCTTCACCTAATTCTATAGCTTTGCTTACGTTATTTACATTGTGGTCCAACGTATACGTACAAATTAATTTTTCACAGTATTTGGAAAAAAGTGTAGGATTTCTATTTTTCAAGACTTATGAAAGAGAATGAAATAACGCAAGATTTTTAAGAACGAGTTTTATAGTATCGTGAGAAAGTGACTCAAATTTGTTCAACATCACATAATTTTCTTTTGATATGTATTCCAAAAGAATCATTTCTTTACACGGATCAGAAATAACACCATAACTGTTGATAATTTTAAGCTTATCCCTCGCAGGTATTTCAGATTGCAGTTTATCCATGGTTTTTAATATTTCATTATACATTGCTATTTCGTTGTTAAAAAATATAGAAAACATGTTGCTTATAGGGTTTTCTATTCCATGAGAATATGGGTTAACTTTAACAATCATATTGAATATATTTATATCTTTATCATTAACTTTAATCATTCTTATATCAGAAGCCACATTATCTCCTGGCTTTCCAACAAATTCAATAACAATATCCTCTTCTTTAAAGTTTAATTTTTCTAAAACATCGCAAATTAATTCTATTTGTCTGGGAGTAAATGTCGTTAAATCACCTTTAATAACAAGAGACATTTTTGAAATGAACCAACACAATAAATTTCTGTTATCTTTCTTGTCAAATATATAGTAAGTTTTATCTTGAAATTTCTTCATTGATAAATAAATATTCAGATGTAATGATTAGAAATTAAAGGTTTCAAAATTATTGTCTTTAATGAAAAGGCATGATAAAATTCAAAACATTATTGCATCACTAAACATTAAGTAATCAAGTGACTTCAAGATACAATTGTCACTGTAATACAGCAATACGATGTAGTTATGTGTCACTGTGTATTTTTTGTTAAAGTATTCTTGAACTATACGGCTAACTACGGTAAACTTCCAAACAACAAGAAAAATAATTTATTAAATATTGAATCAAAGACTCATTTCAGTTGAGTTATTTTGGGAAAAAATCTTAATATGAATTGACAAATGCGATAACTACAAATTGAAGTGACAGTGAAGTGACAATATAAAGTATTTATAACAATATTTTGTCATTTCTATGATCTAAATTTGATTTTTCGGTCCTATTTAAAAAATTTAATTGAAGTATGACATTTCATTTACTAGCATTACTAAATTTAATTGTTAATATCTAACTATGTCAATTAATTAGTTAAAATTTTAATGTTGCATTGAAAATAATAAAAATAGTATGTAACATTTTTAAAATCTAATGTCAGTGAAATTTAAAAACTATATTATATTTTCAATTATAAATAAGTGTTAAAAATGTCCGGAGGGTAAGGTAGCCGGTAAACTTACTTTTGCTCAAGGCTTAACATCCTGGCCTCAGGTTGGCAACGCACCATTACTACCTTTGGTGTCTCTAAGCGGCGTAAATTTCCTACCATCAGGAAATCCGTCTGCTTATTTGCCTTCCAATATCATAAAAAATGTAAATTGTAACGATAAAATCCTAATTCAATAAAATAAAAATAAGATGTACTACAACTTACTACAAGCGAAATATCATCGGCAAAGAGGATACATTTATGTTTTAGGATATTAGGTAATAGGTATCAAAAATGTAATGGTCCTAGCATACCTTGAGGTTATCCATTATAAATACATAAACGTCTGTATGTCCGTTTGTATGACACAGCCACTTCACGCACGCATGTACATGTATTGTTTTGTATACCACTTTATGTTTTTTTTTAAATCAGGAGCGCGTTTCTTCCTGATATTTTATAAACTTGTTTTCCTCAATATAAATTGATTAAAATATGATAAAGTCTTCGGAATTGGTAATATAATATGCTCCACACCCGTAAACTTTTTTAATAGAACAGTAATTCAATTCTAAATAAATTTACCTTATCTAAAAAATTGATTTGAATAAGATATAGTTAATCAGTATTTTTTGCAAAAAAAAAGTATCTTCACGCCGGGGGATACGGGGTTGGCAGAGGCATAACCAGGGCGGCACCCACGATTAGCCGAGGACATTAAGTCCCACAATGTGATAGGTGGCAAGCCTGTCGCCAACCGGGCACATTTCCAATCCCGAGCAATTTTTTTTTAATTTGAAAAATCCAGTTTTCTTTTTGTTGCCCGACCCGGGATTTGAACCCTGGACCTCAAGTAGTCAAGTCCAACAACTGAACCGCTAGACCACATAGGCAATTTTTTTGCATTTTCAAAAACTGAAAATTAACTTTTTCAGTTTTATAAATATTTTAAAACGCAATGTTTTTTTCTGCTGTTACCCTCAATGTATTTTTATATCTTAGGGGTTATTACCAACAAGATGAACAGTTGAGTGCTAAGCAGCATTTTGCCCGGTTAGCCTAAGAAGTCACAAAGTGGTTTTTGCCAGCGTCCGCGGTGGTTGTGGGCCCACAGGTTCTGTAGAATGTAGATTTACGTAGGTCATACTATAAGTTTAGCGTAACTTAAAAACACAACATGCTATGACCGAAATATAATGTATATTGCCTTACAAAATAATCTCCTTTACATTTTAAGCATTTTTTCATGCGATCGAACCATTTTTTAAATAGAAGGACCACAGATCTGAAGGCATGTTTTCTACGTGCTGATTGAACGCTATCACTGCCTCTTCGGAGTTGGTAAAAGTAAAACCTCTCATCAAATCTTTGATTTTGGGCAAAATTCAGAAATCACAGGACTATGCGCAGGATGAGTGACGAGATGTACTTTTTCGGAATCTAAAAATCACTTTGTTTTGTTGGCTGTGTGTGAAGAAGCGTAATCATGGTGTAGAAGAATGCGGCTTTTGGGTTGTCTTTCGCGAACTTTTTGTGACAACCTAGGCAAACAAATGGTAGAATACTACTAGGCATTAACACTCTTTTGATCTTCAAGTGGAATTGCACAGATGGGACCCGTTATTTAAAAAAAAAAACGCGATCATTTTTTTACTAACGTTTCTCGCCTGCCTAACTTTTGTTGGCCTGTTCTCATTTTTAAACCTCCATTCACAAGATTGCTGTTTTTTTCGGGCTTAAAACAATAAATTCACGTTTTGTGTCCTGTGACAATGTCATAAATGTCATAAACAGCATTAGGATGTTCGCGGTCGTACTTCAGTTCAGCATCTGTTCGTGTAAAATTTTCTGAATTTGGCTCATACTAGTCAATCCCAAATAGTACTTGAATTGTCTCATAGGTAATCCGAGAGTTTTCTTTGATTAGCCGCTTAATACATTTTCTTTGACGGAAGTTGAAGGCCGCCCTTTATGAAATTCGTCATTACAAGAAACTCGACCTCTCTCAAATTCAGCAAACCATCGCCTTACGGTGCTTAAACAAGGTGCTTCTCTCCCACAAAAAATTCTTGCTTAGAAGGAGAATTTTTAAAATCATGAATAATCATCGCTCTAAAATCTTTTCGACTTAATTCCATTTTCGTTGCGTACGCCGAACTTTAATGTGTGATAAAAAAAAAATTGACAAATTATTTTCCGCCCATTGTTTTTTTTTAATACTAAGAAGGTTGCAACGTTGTAAAAATATAACATTCGAAATTCAAATATTTCTGATTAAATAGAAGTGCAAAACTTTTAGTGTGCCCCATGTATAACACAAAAAGTACTAGCACATTTCACGACGCGTTTTATACCTGCAGCGCCCGCGGTTGTTTGCGGTAAGAGCGGCAGTGGTCAAGTCAAGTGCTCGCCCGTAGAAGCGTATAAGTTTGCTAGCGATGACTTCAACCTCGGCGGCTGTGTGACCACACAAATTAGCGGTCTCGTGAGTTTCGAAATAAAACCGCAGTTCCAAAACCGCCGCGGGCACGTGTAAAAGCCGCTTCGTGATTTCTTAATTATAGAGATGCAATATCTTAGAGAGGGTGCATAGTCAAAATATTGTCACAATGTATGGAAAGCACCGACTCTCATTAGTTTAAGGAGAGTTAAAATGATATCTTACTATGACCACAAAAACCAATTAAGACATAATTAAACACTACAATAGGTAGATATATCAAAGACGATTCCTGTTAACTTTGAATCTCTTGTCACACACCTTTTTAAATTTTCTTTTGACACTTGATATTTCCGAAAAAGTTTAAATTTAAAATTCTTTTAATATCTTAAGTTTATTGTAGTTATTTTCTTGTTACTTTCGTTGTCACGTTTTTGATTTTGTACTAACATAAAATATATGGTTGGAAAACTAAAGTCTAGGTGTATTTTTGGATGTGATGAACTCAGTAAGTTTTTATTACATAGGTACATCGATATATTGTAGATAAATCTTCACCCGCGTCTGTAGATTATTTAGCCTCTTGCATGAACATTTTAAAAAGGCTTGTCTTCCATTAAACTACATCAGTATCTACTTATTTTTCTGTAATTGTGTTAATAATAAAACTACCCGTAACCCAAATTTTATAGGACAATTCGTCCAGCTGTCACGACTTATACAAAAGTAAAAAGAGCTCCAAATATTAACATTTTCAAAAGTATGTTAAAGCGTCACTTTCTGCGTTCATTGTGATTAATAATTTTATTGCTTGTTCTAAATTCAAATACCTATAATTAAAACAGGCTTTTAGGATAATTTATTTTGTCTAGTGTTAGATGCATTTTTATATTTTTAAGAGCACCACTACACAGTTGTCCGCTATATCTTTTTCCATACTCGAGGGTTGCCTGGAAGAGATCGCTGACTTGGCGATAAGGCCGCCTTTGTGTATTATAATTTAAGCTTTATTTGATGTATTTGTAATTTCTCTGTATTTTTTTCACAATAAAGAGTTATTGTATTGTAAGTGTGGTTGGCCAACGAACGTCTGAAAGTTCAAAACATCTTTGCGAGGTTTCTCTTTTATTGTACCTATTAAAATGTTACATAAGTGTGTTGCAAACGGTTTTGATTAATTGAATTCATAATATTAAATACTATTACTATTTGACCGCCTCGTTGGTCGAGTGGCTAGCGTAAACATAGTACATCGACCAACCGCGAGGCTCGGGTTCGATTTCCGACGGGGGCATTTGTGTGATAAACATTTAGATGTCTGCATTTCCGGGTCTGGGTGATTATTCAATTTATTCTGGTATCTATTTAAGTATTTCTATGTACTAGAATCGTTTGCTAACACCCATAACACAAGCATATAATTTGCCCGACCAAGTCGGGGTAAATAGCTAGTGTTATGGGAGTTATGGGAGTGCATATTTTGATGATAAAATTATTTGCATGATAGTGTGTGTAAGCGGCAATTGCTTTGTAAATGTCAAGTACTTTCATGCATTGAGTTCCGCATCCTATAAGTCATGGCAGTAACTTTTTAAAATGGATATCCAACTAACACTTTTTGCCACTTTGTTTTACTCGTATATATGTAAATGGATTATACCTAATTAATGCAAACAACATTGTATGTCAGTAACGAAAAATCATTAAAAAAACTACTTGAAAAAAATCAAGAATATTTAATTCGTAATATTTATTATTATTATTGTGAAAGTTTGTATGTTTGTTTGTTACTCCTTGACGCAAAAACTACAAAACCAATTTACATGAAATTTAGCACACACTTAAAGGGTAACTTGGATTAACACATAGGATAGTTTTTATCCTGAAAAAATGTTCCTGTGGCATTATTTACCACGTGGACAACGCCGTGGGCAACAACTAGTTTGTAGTACATAATAACTTTATTACATAGTTTAATGTTTTATTTTTTTTATTTAATTCTTTATTGTACACTATTTATGACAAAACATGGACAGTGATAAACGGAAATCCACAAAAGGTGGGCTTATCTCTAGGTCTACAAATTTCTTCTAGCCTACCCTAAAAATTTGAATCTGTGACGAAACAGTGGAAGGCATCATGCACAATAAGTAAAGTTGTTTTATTTAATTACTTTATTTATTTTGTTATGGCACACTGCAATCGTCTAAAATTTTCAGCTTTTAATTAATGTTTTCTACGCAAATTTAGATGAAAACTTGTTTGACGCGAGGACTGTATTTTGCTTCAAAAAATGTCAGCAGTCAATATTTTTTATTCTAGAGTATTAAGTTCTTCTTCTTTCTTTAGGTTTTGGCCTTCACGTTAGTATTTAGCCATTAGTCAAGTTGAAATTTGCATAAAATTTTATATCAATTTCAATTAATTTTAATTAGTCATCAGTCATAAGTCGTCAGGAAGTCATGTCAGGCTCTTATGTAAAGCGGTAGCCTTTTTACACAAGCTCATGTAATGAGTTTTGGCGGCAAAGAGGAAATATACGATACGCTAATTTCTTCATGATTATTTCATTTGTGCACTTTCACTGAACAAATT
>NJDC01011653.1:43293-59384 GCA_002245475.1 Calephelis virginiensis | reverse complement strand
CACGATATCCTCTTCCAAAACAAACCAAGACCCCACCCTAAGCCGAGGTAAGGTCTCACAGGAGACACCCTTAGGGAGGGGGGTCCAAGGCCCCACCCAAAATTCAATCTCTGGCTGAGCACTCTGCTCGCCCCTTAGCCCGGTGACGTTGTAAATGTCTTTAGACGTACACAACATTAGTCATTTCGAAAAAAAAAAATTAATTAATAACTCTAACGGTGTATAAAGTAAAACACATTTTAAACGTTTACACGAATAAATTTAATAACAATTTACAAACAACAATTTAATGACCTATGTATTTGGAAGGTGGAAAAGCGACGTGTAACATCCACAGCTAGAACACGATTATTTGCCTAATAGCGAATTGACCTAAAGGCTAAAGCCAAATGAGACGTGAAAGCCTCCAATCAAATTAAGTTGGACCAACATCCAATTCCAAATTATCGTAAGCCACAAATCCATGCAGGTTCTGCTGTATAAAGTGTCACGTTAAACTGGTGTCGAAAATTTGTCGGGAATGACCGGGAACTGTTTTCGAGATCAGATATTTATCAAGCCACAAGGTCTGACACCTTTAATGTGATCGTATAATCTGCAGGAATATGGCACGATTGGGTGTTATTGGGTGATTTATCTCGCAGCGAGGTCTACGTGACTTGAAGTAAAAGCATTTTAGAAAAGCAATGTTATATTTGTAAGACTATAGACACAATATAACGTATAGACAGAATTTTATTACTTCCGTTTTAAGTGTTTATAAATGTTAATCAAAAAATCCCTGACAAACAGATTTATTATTAGAAACACGCACGCACGCACGCACGCACGCACGCACGCACGCACGCACGCACTCGCGCATAATAATAAAGATGATATTTTTTGACCAGCCTTTTTTAATTTTATTAATAAAAGGTAACGCATTGAAGTTATTACGTTTTATTCTGAACTTAATACGTCCACAGTCCACACGCCACGGATACGCGCGTAGCGTATCTTGAGTCGCGCAATGTACAGCGTAATAGCTTAGGTAATAGTCAGTGTCGCTTATAGTAAGTGCTCATAAACGCGACGCATCATTGGAAGGGTTCTGTGTAGCTCAAGCAACTACGCGCGTAGACGTACGCACGTAGTTGCTTTTGTCAGGTAGTGTAATATAAAAGTAACCTACAAAATTATATTAAGGCCGAACGTCTCGAACAGCACATAAAAAGAAGAAAAGTTGCGGTGATCACCGTCATCTTCTTCATAATATTAATCTCGTTGATATACCTACTATATTCAGGCAGTAATGAAGTTTTCTAAAGAATAAAGACATTAAACTCGTCGAGTATGGAAAGTGGTACCTCAAGTAGTTGTCATACGAAACTTTAGCGATAAAATCACAAATTATAAATTATTATGTGGTTATAATGTCATTGGTTCTCTATTTACGTGATTCACATCGTGATCTTGTGACTGTAAGCCACATCTGGGCCGCGCCCCGGCTCAGTGGGCGTTGCTCCATACAAAATGTATGAAATCGATCTAGGCGGATTATTGCGCTAAGATGCGCCCGTCCAAATGGGCTCTATTCTTAAGTACGAACTCGCCGCTATGCGTCCGACATAGTGTGTATTGCTCCATATAAAATGTATGAAAGCTATCTACGCGGTCAAAAGTGTGCGCTATTCTAAATGGTAGTATCTCATGTAACTGGTAGGTGGTGAAAGGAGAACACCAAAGATTAGCGCTTACTGGATTAATAGCCCCACTATTAGGGATGCCGGAAACTGCGCTAAGAAAAATTGAGATAAAGAACGCGGACTCCATGTTTCCATTTTGAAACTAGAGCAACATATGTGATTAAGCTAGAATGATGATAATAAAAAACGTGGATATGTGTGCTGATCTCCCAGTTAGCTTTGTACATAATTGATAAGAATGGTCTTGGAAAAAAGCCCCTTTTCAGGTTAGGGATTATCTCCATGAAAATCGCGAAAAGAGTTGAATACTTTTAGTAAGCTTATGATTAATTTAGGTTAGTACCCAATTTTTTTTGTCGTGGGGAAATCCGTCTTGGATACCCGCCAATTCCGGGGGAAGTGACGGGTTATGTGAGACTCCTACTCACTAATACCCCACAGTGTCCACTCCTTCGCCAGGTACCGAGGCTGCGGGAATGCTTTCGAACACACCCACAGCCCCAGTGGCGCTAGATCTGTAGCTCTCGCTAGAGCTAGGGGGGGGGGGCGACTCAACAGGGGGCCACATACCGTCGGAAGTGGTACCGGAGACACAGCGTGCACCACTTCGGGGTTCCAGCGGCGACAGGCACCCCCGTACCTGCCGCAACTCCATCTTGACTGGGCGGGCTTGATGGAAAGTCCGTCCCCCTCCTCCACGGGCCGTGCTGCCGCCATCCACGAGGCCCACCACCCTGGATCTCTTGGACGGAGAGGGGTACTTAGGAGCGCCCTCCCTGGTCCGAATTGGTTTCACTGGGGCCCCGGCTCGACCCCTTAACTGCGTGATATTTCTGAATTTGTTTTTTTCGTTTGAAGGTGTACTTACATATCAAAAAAAGTGTCACTGTCTTGTGGCCAGGCTGCTATGCATAATGCGCAAAAACTTTGTTCGATTATATTGAAACCTGGTTGCTTTCCTGGTTGCGTTTTAGGATGTCATTTATTAGACATTTTATCTAATAAATGATATCATAAAAAAGGATTTAAAAATCAGTCGTGATAATAGAATACTATTTTTCTGTCTTTCAACAATAATCCAAAATAATATTTTGAAAGTTTTATACAGTATTTTACTTTAAGGGTTTTTTATTTACAAAGCTATTTTAAACAATGACTGGTATTACTCCATATTCAATTAAATCAATTTGAAATAATTTTTTACAACCGCAAAACCAATATAATATTAAAATAAATAGCTGAAAATCTGTATTTATAATGGAAAGGGTAAACCGGTCGTCGGGTCGTTCGTCCGCCTTGGGTGGCAGCAGCCAGCGGGTGGTGCGTGGCTATTATTAGCCTGTCGAAGGTATAAGACCCGCGCGAACCTGCGGCAGGTCGCTAATGATACAATAAAGGATCAACGAAATTGTTTAAAATTATTCGACTATTAAGTAACTTAATTATGAATTAAGTTAAACAGCTATTATCATAAATGATATGCTTGTCGGATGTACACATATACGGGTTGAACAGGAGCCCCTGGGCTGGTAGTCCGAGGATATGTATGGGTCTCGGCTGTTCCTCCGGAGCAAGAACAGTATATAATATATATTTTTAATCTGTAATTTTACTTTTGCATCCATGTCCCGATATACGAAAGCTAGATTTTTCCTGCTGCTATGCCGCATATCAAAGTTATCTCCGTAGCTACATAAAATATACCTATAACCTACTATAACGTACGTCGTAGTAATTGTGCATAAGTAAAGCCTTTTTTGTTTAATAATGTTTAGTCAGTGGATAAACGAAAACCACAACTAGAGGTCCAAAAAGCATATAGTTCTTGTATATCTAGTAGATAGCTTCTTGAGAAAGCCTTATATCTGCGACATTAACATTTACTCCAAAGGGATTAGAAATATCTTGCTAAAGAGTATTTATGTTCTTTGTCATAAATTATAAATACATACGCAAGTCTTATGTCAATTTGTGTCAATTGATTTCTTGTTATTGACATTTTGCAGACATGTTTTTGTAAACTAAAGTTTTTGTTGACGAATTTAAAAAAATAGGAAGTACTTATTCAATATACTTCAAATGTTACCACGATCAAATAGCTGTCATATTTAATTAATTTTGGAATAATTTAAATACAATGGGCCCTAAAAAAGGCAAGGGTAAAAATAAAGATGTGCAACCACAGCCCAAAGCTGCAACAGTAATGGGCCTCCCACCCAAGCCCAAAAAGATACCACCACCGCCAGCGTGCTTTGGACCAGATGATTTAGCCAGATTCAAGGACATATTTAAAGAATTCGATGAAGAAAATATAGACAAGGTGGACCTTCAAATATTATAGTAAAAATAAAAAAATAGGTTAAGATATATTATTATGTAAATGGAACACACGCTAATGCATGTTAGAAAGTTATGTCGTCTTTCTAATTTTTTCTAGTTTTATCTCAGTTTCTAAACTAAAGTCAAAAAGCCAATAAAATCTTTTGTGACTTCACGTCCTTCAATTTTTTGCAATGGTGATTTACTAATTTTCTATTTTTTTCTAGTTTTAGCTCAGTTTCTACACTAAAGTCGATACAATTTTTAGTGACTTTACGTCCTTCAATCTTTTCCAATGGTTATTTTCTAGTTTTCTTATTTTTTCTAGTTTTAGCTCAGTTTTTAAAGTAAAGTCGATAAAATCTTTAGTGATTTCCTTCAAACTTTTGCAATGATGATCTTGTAAGAAAAAGTGTAATTTTCCAGCTTGTAGATTAATTTAATTTCAGACAAAACATTTTTTACATTGTAACATATACAGTAAATGTCAGAAACTATATACATATTTTTATTATTTATTATTTTATTTATGTCTCTGATCAAACTTTTCAGGAGACATAGCTGACTTTGACGAGTTTTTATGATTTATTTTCGTCATTGAGTATGAAAACATTGAGTAAGATACAACCGTAGCTTATAAACACTATAGGTAACACAGGCCCTAAGGCCGCGGTGTTAGTGGTAATGTGCATTGTGCAAGTACATACTCGTACAACCCAGACCGGTGCACGACAGTGCTAGCTTACTTGTGGTTCAGAAATAAACATACTAAATAATAATAAACATACATAATATATGTGTTAATTATGAGTACAGCGTGGTCAGTCTCCAACAGTTTTTGCAGTCAAGAGAAGCTTTGTGTTGTAGAAAAAAATAGTGATTTGTAAGAAGATTTTTGTGTTTGTCTGTTAATTTCAGGTAAAGCTTACAGATATTACAATAATGCTTAGAAGACTAGGATTTAACCCAAAAACTGCTGAAGTGAATGAGCTGTTTAAGCTATTCCTAGAAGATGAGTTAGTCGATACCGTAGAATATCACGAGTTTTTGCAAATGATCGAAGCTAAAATGAATTGGGGTGATGATTTTGAACTAGCTGTCACGCAAGCATTTGCTGCTTTGGCCCATGATGATGAAGAAACTGGTATCGCAGAATTTGAAGTTCTTCGAGAAGAATTACAAGTATGGGGAGAACCTTTGCAAGAGATTGAATTTGTTGATTGGATTCGATTAGCGGTTAAAGATAAGACGCTGAATGTGGAAGACGGTACTTTCAATTATGTTAAATTCATAGAAAATATGAATGCTAAAGACGAAAAGTATATCAAGGAACCCATTAATTTCTTCAAATTAGACCAAAAAACGTTGGCTGAGATGGCAATAAAGAAAGCTCAAGAAGAACGTGAAGAACAGGAGCGAAAAGAAGCCGAAAAACTTGCCAGAGAGGAAGCAAAGAGACAGAAGATGATCGCTGAAGGCTTTATACAACCAGATTAGTTTATTGATTCGATATAACATGTTTGAAAATGAAAGATTACAATTTATTACCCAGTAGGTTTTTGTTGCATTATTTAGGTTATGTTTAACTGTTACAGTATTATGCCTGCTTTTCCTCTCATATTAAAGTAATTATCTCTTCTACGACAACGAATCAGGATAAAAAGTAGCCTGTAAAAAATATTTGTTTATTCTGAGTCTCAATTGTTAGGCACTGGTACTTAGATTAATACTGATTTTAATTGACAGACGCATCAGTATAAACACCTAAAAAACTTATAAAAATAAATAAATATTTGCGGTTGTTTCTATTGAGTTCAGTTGTTGTGTAGTTGATAGGATTTTAAACCGACATGAAAAAAAGGAGAATGTTCTTAAGTAGGCCGGTATATTTTTTTATATGTATGTACACCGGTTTCTCCGAGGTTTCCCGACCGATTTACGTAATTCTTTTTTTGTTTGATGCGTAATAGTTTTGAATTGGTCCTATTTTATTTAGGTAGGCGCATTAGTTTTTGTTTTATGAGCATTTTTGTCTACTTTCTCCTATCTCGATATTATTTTTATTCAATTAAATCAAATCTCTCAAGTAAATTTGATCCACTTAGGTGACTTAATTAGTAATAAGATTACAGATCGCATTTAGCTAAATGCTATAAAGATATTTAGTAAGGTTATATTATTTAAAGCCTTATACCTACCATGCTATAAAGATAATTTACTTTTAACCACCGAATTCAAATCTATTAGCTAAAGCGATATATAAATAATAGATTTTTTTTATTTTGTCGCCTCTGTGGTCTCAAGGTCCAGGTGTTAGACTTGACTTCATGAGGTCCCGGGTTCGATTCCCAGGTGGGCAACAAAAGAAAATTTGGTTTTTCTAATTTTCTATTAAAAAGTTGTTGCTCAGAATTAGATTTGTGCCCAGGTTGGCGATAGGCTTGCCACCTATAACATTGTGGGACTTAGTGTCTTCGGCTAGTCGTAGGTGCCTTGGTTGTTCCTCTGCCTACCTCTTCGGGGATATGGGCGTAAAGATATTTTTTTTATGACATTGGAAGGTAAACAAGCAGACTGATTTCCTGATGGTAAGAAATTCACCCCGCCTAGAGGCACAAAATGTGGTAAGGGTGCGTTGCCAACCTGAAGCCGGGATGTTAGGCCTCGAGCAAGGTAATATATAATTAATATTAAATCTTTATTATTTTTTACTTTTTAGTTTTGAAGTCGGTTTATTTAGCGTAGTTATTTTTATATCAGAGTTCTTACCACAAGTTTACGGCTTGTCAAGTTTACTATACTCGCTACCGTCTCTGTAAATTATTTGTATAAAACCTTTAAACAGCGCCTCTATTGGTAACTAAGAGAAACACATTTTTAGACCAAAAGTGTTTTAGATTTCGACCCGTAATGATTTCGTAATGAATGTGAAGGAAGCTAGGCATATCTGCTAGGATCGTGACATTAGTTGGTCCAGGCTCTTGCAGAATAGACCATCTGCCTTTCTGCCAGGCAGCTCGTAAAAGGCGAGCATAGGCTTACCGCCACTAACACCGTGATACTAGCCTACCACCTACCTACCACCACCACCTACTAAGTGGAAGAGTTTTGCAGCGACTTGCCCGGATTGGTATCACCGCCCTATTTATTCCTGCCGTCATAACGTCCAATACTCGCCATTGACGTGTTTCAGTTTAGAGGGTAAGTAAGCCGGTAAACTTACTTTAGCTCGAGCCCTAACATCCCGACCTTAGGTTGGCAACGCACCATTACCACCTTTGGTGTCTCTAGGCGGTATTTCTTACCATCGTGAAATCCGTCTGCTTTTTTTGCCTTCCAATATCATAAAACAAATTATTAATTATATGTCCCTTTAGCTAATAGGTTTGAAGTCGCCCCGACCTCCCGACCTTAGGTTGGCAACGCACCATTACCAGCTTTGGTGTCTTTAGGCGGCGTGAATTTCTTACCAACAGGAAATCCGTCTGCTTATTTGCCTTCCATTATCATTAAAAAAAAAACTTTATACTCTCTTCATATCCCGAAAGGGACTTGGCGTAAAGATGACTAAATAAGCGTTCAATTGTTGCCGATACTCATACGATTTCAATGATAAAGAAATCATGAAAATTTAATCTTTCAAATGATTATATAGTGGAAGCAAACAAGTTTTTTTCACTTTATGAATAAATTTGCATATCTTAACTACTTTTAACTGATCTGCAATATCTTACGCTTTGTAGCCATCTTTCTAAAACATACATATTCATACCTTCTATGGAGGTTTGCATAATTTTTAAATAACAAAGAAATGGCTTGAGTTTAATACGAACAATTTCCTCGCGACATCTTATTTCCATAAAGTATAAAAAGTCACGTCAGACGCTACATTAAATCGGACTTAATTAGGGAGGCACATGAAGATTGTTTTTTGGAAGTCAGTTAGTAAGTGTAATGTTGGTATTTATTTTAGAAGCACTCAGGTTTTATTTATGGATTGTAGAAGTTTTCTATCAGATTAATCATATAATATCAGGTCGGGTTGTTCCAGGTCCCCAGTGCAGAACAGAATGTCTCCTTTTCTGTCTGGCAGCTCGAAAGAGACCAGTGAAGGTAAAAAGGTTCATTAAACTGGTGCTAATGCTGACAACATGCTAATGGTCTGATCCCCTACCAGACCATTAGCTTTACCTATTCTTCAGTATCAAGTTCCGTAGGTATCAAGTTCAGTAAGTCCTTAAGCTTACCTACACAATAGGCCAGAAATCCCTTTCACTGTACTGTTACATATGTATAACATCTATGGTGTCTATAGGTCACGATTATATCTTACCATCGGTAAAGCAGTGCTATCTTATCACATAAAAATCAATTTGATGCCAAATTTTCCAGATATTTCCCGTGTTGGACCGGGCTCCTTTGCATAATGGACCATCCGTCTTCCTGTGCCGGGCAGCTTGTAAAAGGCGAGCATAGGCTTACCGTCACTAGTACCGTGACATCTGACTAGGTGCTAGAGTTCCGCAGCAACTCGCCCGGATTGATACCACGCACCGCCTTACCTATTTCCGCTGCCATAACGTTAATGCTTGCGGTTGACGTGTTCCAGTTCGGAGAATAAGGTAGCCGGTAAACTTACTTTTGTGTGAGGTCTAACATCCCAGCCTCAGGCTGGATACGCACCATTACCACCGTTGGTGTCTTTAGGCGGCGTGAATTTATTACCAACAGGAAATCCGTCTGCTTATTTGCCTTCCAATATCATAAAAAAATCAATAAATATGTTGATTGGTCGTTGCCAATATAAAGCTGGAAAACGTAGCTTATTGGGTAAGTTAGTTAACCACATACCGTACGTTTCAAAGTAGAGAGCTAAATTGTCAAATTTTGCAAATAACCTGGCTGGAACAGCATAAATTTATCACCTAATCTGTCTTGCTACTGTAGAGGAATAATCCATCAATTAAAATTAGTAAATTATTCCAAAAGCCGGCGATCGGGTCGTTATATCCCGATATCGAAAATTCTCGTTTGAATAATAGGTGCAAGACTACATAAACATATAGTACTACTATTTAAATTATACGCTTCGGCTTTACACTTTTTACTTTTATTTTTGAATTGGCTGACCTAATCTAAGTTTAAGCAAAATTATTAATTGTGCAATAACAACTCTATATAGATATCTTTAAAATATATTCGGATTTCCGAAGCTTGTGTCGTCACCTACTATAAAAACATGTTTGGTGACGAATAGGATAACTAAATGCTTAGAGGTTGTTGCACATGTTAACTTACGTGTATGTATACGTGTATGTATAATTTCGCTTTCGCGACAGCTTGACGAATATAGCCGAAGCGCATAATTTAAATAGTACTACTATACATATAAATCTAACTGCAGAGTCTCCGAAATCGGCGTGCTAGTGTAAAAAGAGCATCGACCATACATCCCAATGTATGGTCGATGAAAAAGAGTAGGTAATAAATGTGGAGAAAGCTCAGCTACTCTGCAAAAATCGTGACATTTGTCGCTCAATACTCTTGCCCATATAAGAGACAGATTTTATATTTTAGGAAAAAAAAAGAGTGAGTTTTACATTTTTAAAAAATAGGCCTAGGCGACTAAAAATGAAAAACTTAGTCTGACGGTCAGTCTGTCTGAGTCTCGGTGGCAATTCAAGCCGAATTTATTGAGCCTATCGCGACAAAATAATTTGGCTTACGGCTTACCCTCAATGTTCTAAGGAATGTTATAGGCTACATATTATCCCGTTGAAGGTGTTCCCTGATGAGATATTATTATTTTTGTTTACAGATTGTCCCGTAAATGTTTCCAAAATTTTATCTTTGGACATAGATTGTGTTCGGTAATTTTCGTTCCGTAATCTCCAATGTAGGTAGTATAAAATTTAGTCCGTAGAAGCACTATCCAAAGTTTTCATACAAATAATTTACGTAGACGCTAGCGAATATAAGCCATAAACTTATGGTTTTATTGTTCTGGTATTAAGTTTTGCAGATCCAAAATAACAGACACAAAAGTCTCAGTGAATATGACCCAAATAACTTTCACCCAGATATTTCAAGAATATTTGAACTTATATGTGGCTTTTGGACTTGTGTATCCCAATCATACTAATGTTATGAAGTTTAGGTTGGTTTGTCTAATACAAGTTCAGAGTGCTTGTTTCTAAAAATTTCGCGAAAAGATGTTTAAATATCTGATCAAATAAAGCCTACTTCATTAAATAAGTATTTATCCCAACCTAGCAAGGACGGAAGTTTGCATGGAAAATGCAAAAATATACCCATTTATCTTTGATTTAGAGTAAAATTTAGAGAAATAGGAAACCAACGCTAATTTATCTCCATAAGAACTGTTAGAACTGTTGGGAAAAATAATATGTATAATACGTATATGATATCTGCATTTGTGTAGGTTGGAATAAAACCTTTTTTAGTGGAACGTACATTATAATTTTATTGGTAGTTGGTTGCTAGGTGTCGGATGGTATTTCACTGGTGAACAAATCGCTGCGCGTTAGGCGGTGTAGTCTTGTTCTATCTAAAAATTATATATTTTACATCATATTATGGTGTCGCTCCTGCGTTGTTCGAACTATTGACCTGTGCTATTGACGGAGACTGGTTTCTCGGCTCGGGCGATTGCCCGCTCGCCGGCGAAGGCCCAATGTTGTTAGGCATATAATGACCCAGTAGCATTAATAATATAGATTTCGTGTTTTTTGATTGTTTGTTTGTAGCGGTTAATCTCATGTAATGTACAAGTGTTACGATTCTTGCAGAACAGTCCACCTTTCTCTACTTTTGCTACCTACTGTTTTGATACAAACTTATCAGTTTCGGAGACTTGACCCCATTCTCGGCTTGGCCTCGTCGATTTGGTCGCTAAATATCAACCTAGGTATCCCTGGATATAGTGCCATCAACTTATCAGAACAATTGAAATTAACCACTATTTCGTGAAATATCATTCAATTGTCAGTTTCTGAAGTGACCACCAAAATTTATATTTTCCTATATATTTTTTATTGTATTGCCTCTGTGCCTCTCACATTTTTATTCTAAGGGCTTGAACACAAAACTGCTACACGATGCGATGCAAATTCGCAATGCAGAAAGTTGCGGCACGAATTCCTGCGAAGCGATTTCGTGAGGCATGGCGTCTCCCAGAATGACCATACCTTCGACGACCGTCAACAGTACTAAACATATTTTAAATTGAAAACAAGGTCGTGACATTTTTCGTAAAAAGAAGTGTGCCCTTTTGTTATTGTTTAGGAGATACAGGAAAAAGAAACAAAGAAGATTTTGGGTTCATTCATATATTATTGTTATAAATCCTGATGGTTTTTATAATCATATAGTCTAGTCAACATGTGCCTTTTAGGTCAAAATTTTAAGCTCATCTCGGAAAATTATGATCGAGGTGTCATTCGATTAGTCATCGCATTTAGAAACTCTGAAAAATTTGGAGTTTTGATTGCAAAAATTACAAAAGTTACAAACAATTTAGTAAAAAAAGAAAGGATGATTTTATTTTTTGCGAATATCTCAAAAAGTATTCAAAATTTTCGAAATTTAAAAAAAGATCCGTAAAGAGGAAGACATTTCCTAAAAAATAGTCATATCTCCCGGAACTCTAGGACCAATATTTATAATTTTTCTAGAGGGTTGAAAATACGGCAAAAAATAGGAACTCTCACTTGCGTAAGCTTTGGACCTTCAATGAATAAATATTATTTAAACTTATTAAATACGAAACTAAAAAAAAATAAAAAATTCAGGCAAATTCTATAGGATAGATCAATAAACGATCAAACATTTTTATCGCGATTTTTCAATTAATTATCAATTAATTAATCAACAATTTTTTGTAGCACGAACATCAACATTGAAAGTGCGATAGTTGTTAAACTATTAACCTGGGATTTTTTTTCTTTTATGGAGCTATCATACAAAGGCTATAGAAAAGATTCCCGTTGGAAATTCCTTTACAGAATAGACAGATGGTCTATTCTGTAAAGGAATGATTCAGGAATTCAGGATTCTGAAAGGATGCAGGAAGGCCTTCCCGCCAGGCCGCTCTTAAAAGGCGAACATAGGCTTATCGTCACTAACGTCGTGACATCTGACTAGGTGGTAGAGTTTCGCAGCGACTCGTCCGGTTTGGTACCACCACCTTATTTAATCCTGCCGCCATAACGTCAGTGCTAGCCGTTGACGTGTTCCGATTAGGAGGATAATGTAGCCGGTAAACGTACTTCTGCTCGAGGCCTAACATCCCGGCCTCAGGTTGGCAACGCACCATTACTACTTTTGGTGTCTCTATCCGGAGTAAATTTCTTACCATCAAGAAATCCTTCTGCTTGTTTGCATTCCAATTTCATAGAATAAATAAAATAAAATATAAATGTTTGACTTTTTCTCTAAACGTGTTTTTAAACTTGTTCCACAAATATCCTATTAACTGAAATGATATTTCAGATTTCCAAAAGGAAAGGATTTCCACAGCATCTTTTGAGGGCAGATGCTGTGGTTAATAAATATCTTTCAAATCGCTGCCACCGCCCGTTACAGATGGCCTTCATTGTTGGTAATGGCTTACGGTCAGTTAGTCCTGTTTTAATTAAATTGGAATCGTAATAAATTCGCTTCCATGATTATTAACTATTACACTTTCAATTTATATAGACATACATACATACATATATCTTTACACTTATTTGTTCGAATAATATAAAAAAATATACTCGTAATTAAAATACACAAATGCGAAATCACTAAGAATACTGATACTGTAATGACTGGATAAAATTTTAGTACGTAATCAAACTTACAGGTTAAATATATTATTACATTATTGTGAAATATGTGTATGTTCTATTAGTAACATATGAACCATGGTCATATGAACCACCAGATGACATATATAGGACGATATAAGAGCATAAAATATTAAGATTCAGCATTATGCCGTCACTTGTAAGCTATCCAACTGAGTGCAGGTGATAATTCAAAAGTGCAGAAAGAGAGAGTTTGTGCGCCATTGTTAAGGCGACCTACTCGTAAGACTATTTTGAACCATTGCACCGATCTTAGATAATAGATGATAATTTGATGCAAATTATTTAAACTTGACTAATGACAGATTCTTATGCCTTTGGCAGATAAGAAAAATATTAATTCAAGCATTAAATAAAAAGTACCTTATTTGAATAATTTAACGAAACACTTTCGCAAATACCTCAAGGTGACTTTTCAGTAAGTTGTAGCTTTAATCGAAAAGTTGCCTTTATGTGGGTTTAAGATGCTTTTAATCAAAAGATTTGTTGAAATCCAATTTAAAACAAAGAGAGGCCCTAAGCGACCAGGCTGTGACCTTCAAATACTAGGTACAAACGCTTTCGTGCCTTTCTTAAGTGATTACTGAGAAATCGTTATCTTAAGATTTCCTTTTCCACTTGCTTCCGTACAAACCAAGAAAGAAATACTTTTATTTAATAGCTTCTAGGGGTTTTCCCGGGACTCCGTTAGCGCAGAATACTTAGGTTCAATTTTGCTACAAACTTTTATCTCTTATCTAGTGCCGTTCTTTATGTGTGCCGAACTTAATGTGGCAACCCTCTAGGTAATAAAAAAAATGTTATTAAAATAGTTTATTTTTCACCGAAAATAAGAGTCGCTTTTCACTGTTGTTAATAAAAGTAGCTTAACAAATCGTAGAACTTAAACCTCATTCTTCTGTAGAAGTTTTCCGATGGACAGTTAGAGAGAGTACTTCATGTAATTGGTGGATAAATAAAAATATGAACATAAATGCGTAAGCAGAATAATTGACATATTTTATTTAATGTGTGTGAATAGCGTAGAAACCATTACACTGGAGGACTGGAGACTCCAGTGCAGTTTTGCATGGAACTGGAAAATGGAAAACAAGTACTCGTATATGTTGAACCACTACTTTCCTTTTAAAAGTAATTTTCGCGTTTTATTCGCGTTTTACTAGGTGGTAGAGTTTTGCAGCGACTCAGCCGGATTGGTACCACCGCCTTACCTATTCCTGCCGCCATAACGTCATGACGTGTTCCGGTTCGGTGGGTAAGGTAGCCGGTAAACTTACTTTTGCTCGAGGCCTAACATCCCTGCCTCAGGTTGGCAACTCACCATTACCACCGTTGGTGTCTCTAGGCGACTGGAATTTCTTACCATCAGGAAATCCGTCTGCTTGTTTGCCTTCCTATATCACAAAAAAGAATCATCCGCTCCATCGAGATCTAGCAAAGACAGGAGACAACCTTCAAAGAATGCGAAGCATTAATTATGGTAAGTAGCGTCGAATTAATAGGTGCAGGGCTGTCGGACATACCTACCACCGCAAAAGAGACAACTGCTCTAAAAGAAGTCACAACCGAATAAATCTTCCTACCTTCAGCTACCAACTCCAACGTCAACAGTTACTAATATACTGACCACAACAAGCAACGAAAAAGTAAGATCTTAGGTGGTAAAATTGCTACTAAACTGTATTAAGTTGTTGAGGTATGAACTCCGACAATCCCCAAATGGCCGTTCTTTTAGAAGAGTGGTGTAAATCCCTAAAAAGAAAGAAGAATAGAAAACAATACCATAATACCAATTAGAACTGCAAAACAGCATACTCTTGTTATGTGTAAGTTTTTATCTTTTTATCCCGCTCACTAACGGAGTTCACATGGGAGAGTAGTCAAAATGAAAATATATAAATTAATTAAAATATAAAGTGAAGAAGAAAAACATCTTGATTTCAATGGCACGCGTAATCCTCCTCTTACGTTTATAAATGTATGTATTTTATATGTTACTCGATAATATTAAGGCCCTATACTTAGTCAGCCAGAAGATCCAATCAGCGCACTCCCCCGTTCCATGATTACTATGAAATATTGCGCTCTAAAGTAAATGTCTTAAGCGCCAAATCACTATTTTTGACACTATAAAAGTAATTTGAAAAAAATATATAAAAAACTGAAACAGTTATCTTTTAAATATAATACTTATCTATGTTTATGTTACATCTGGTGTCGATATTTTTATACTTGAAGTAGACAGATGAGTTTTGCTTTCAAAAAAGGGTTGACTTTTTGATTTTTTTCTATCGAGCAAAGTGAAATGAATCGTGTTTTGGAAACACTAGTCTTATAAAGCATATTAATGTTAATCTTGTGTATTTTTGTCGCCAAGATCCATAATTGCTTTGTATGAAAAAAAACAGTATATTGCTGACGTATTTTAGCATACATGGCCCCTTAACGGAATTTCCAATTGTATATATATTATTTGTCTGTAATTTAAAGTCACTATTCGCCAACTTCGTCTCAAATCTAACCCCATTTACCTTTAAGGTTCCAAACTAAACCATTCTAAAGAAATACAACCGAATAGTTTGATAGAGTAATAAGTATATTTTATTCTATGTAACTGGGGTAGTTGTATAAAACTTTCGAACTATAATATTGAACTCCAGGAAAACAATGTAATTTATCTTTCCAGTAAACTAAACACAAGTTGGTTATCTTAAACGAAATTCCAATGGTACGAAACTTGATAAAAACAAACTAAAAGCATTTACTACTAGCGCAATTTCGCGTAGTAAAAAATTTTTGTAGTCGAAATTGCGAAGTTTAAGTTATTTACATAATTTATTAATGAGTTTAATGAAATCCGAGTTTTTATTTGTTATTTAGATATATTAGATGTATATAGGCTGCACCAGGCTACCCAACCCACTAGTTAGATATTTTAATTAGCTCACCTTGGACCTACCTTCTCGAAGAATCATAAAAACAGTTCGTTATTGGCCAAGTAATTGCGTTACAAACATGAAAAAAATACGACCTTTTTAATAAACTCCACATTTTTGTAGTATTTAGTAAAAGGGAGAGGGTGCATGATCCTAAAGGGACAAACTTTTATTGGTCTGAGGGGACAAATGGTGTAACTAAAAAATAAAGCGATTTTTGGT
Organism: Calephelis virginiensis; assembly: GCA_002245475.1. Lineage (NCBI taxonomy): Eukaryota > Metazoa > Arthropoda > Insecta > Lepidoptera > Riodinidae > Calephelis > Calephelis virginiensis. Next base: position 43,352 of record NJDC01011653.1, on the reverse strand, counting down.
TTAGATTGATTGGATACTCGCCTTGGCTTGCCGTACCAAAGATCTTAGTTGTGTGTTGC
>NJDC01011653.1:21142-39516 GCA_002245475.1 Calephelis virginiensis | reverse complement strand
AATATGAGGGAAGCAAGACAGGTTTGTCAGGATCGTGAGGTCTGGCACTCGATACTCTCTGCCTACCCCGTAAGGGACTTGGCGTGAAGATATGTATGTATGTATGTATGCATCTTCATTCACGATGGCGCCAAAACTCCCTCTTCTTATATTATAAACAAATGAAGATGGCCCGGAAGAGCAAGCTGCGGTTGCACTTTGTTCCGTCATTTTAGTGCGACGTAATAAAACAGTATTTTCCTCACTGGGGAAATTTAGGATTTCGTTAATTTACCTCGGGGAATAATCGGGAAAAATATTCTTATGCGTCTCCACTGGCTGCGATTGGGAATTAGTTTTCACCACTGGTGAAATTTAGGATTTCATTTTCCTATTCGTCACCACTGGCGTGCCACTGGCGATACGTGAGATTTTTTCTCATTTGTTCCCAGTGGTGATGGAGCCAGTGTAGAAGCCGGGAATATTGGATTTTTTAGTGATCATTATTGCTTGAATGTCTTCATAAGCTTTCACTTAATAACTGTACCGAAAATAAACATTATATTCGAGCCAAACTAAAACTCGTTGGTCAAGTGGCTAGCGTACACGCCTAACTACCCTAACCAACCGCGAGGCTCGGGTTCGATTCCCGACGGGGGCTGGCATTTGTGCAATAAACATTTAAATGTCTGCATTTCCGGGTCTGGGTGTTTATTAAATTTATTCTGGTGTATATTAAGGTATTTCTATGTTTTAGAATCGTTGACTAACACCCATAACTCAAGCATATAATTTGCTTACTTTGGGGTTAGATTCAATTTGTGTAACTTGTAAAAAAAACAATAAATTTATTTGCACGAAGTTGCAATAATCTGTAAATAGATAAAAATAAAACCCCGTTTCGCGTGGCATCACGCCTGAACGGATAGACCAATTTTTTGGTTGTGTTTGTTATTCACATGAATGGAAAAAACTGGAAAATCACAAGTAAAATGAGAAAAAATAATGCTTTTACCATACACATTGTTAGTAGCTGTTAATGTCAAGCGACACAAAGTTCGATGGGTCGGCTAGTGATAAATAAATTAGGATGAGATCTGTTTTATTTTGTGCAAAAAATAATAATAACGGTAATAACTGTCATTATTTTTGGGCTAAAACAGGCAACGTTTTAAACAGCACTTAAATAAATCACAGTTTCAGCGAGTTTTCAAGGAAATGGCAGATGAAGATAAAAATTGTGTGGTCGGCTGGAGATTAAGATCACAATTAAGTAATGCAAGCGCTTTAAACGGAACAACTGTTACCAAGAAAAAAATAATTCAATTGTTAGAATCTGTGATCGGAATGATATATATACTATTAAAATAGTTTTAGCTCTTTAAAGTTATTACATGTTTTATTTTTAAACAATACCGGACATTTTTATAAAATTAATTTAAAAAAGTACAGTCCGGATGTTTGGATGCAGGTCTATAGGTTACCGCGCTTTCGCTTCGCAAAACTGATCCACTTGGTTGTGAATATTAAACACTTTTGCACAAAAAAGGTGTGAGTGCGATTCATACACGATAGAAGTGAAACTTCAGTAAATCGAAAAAATATTGAGATGAATATATATAATCCTACACATTTTTGTTTTTCCCGTTTCATCCGCTTTGAAATCACAACGATTCTTAAGTAGTTTCACCTTAAAAAAGACACCTCGGTGGTCTAGCGGACTTCTTGAGGTCCCGGGTTTGAACCCCAGGCAACAAAAAAAATAGGAAATGCGTATTTTAAATTTTCTACTCTAAATAACTTTGCCCGGGATGTGATATGTGCCCGGCTGGCGATTGGCCTACCACCTATCAAATTGCAGGACTTAGTGTCTTCGGCTAGTTGTGGGTGCCCTCTGCTTTCCGTTAGGGAGATATGATTCGGACAAAGATAAAAGTGAGATTAAAGTTAAGTTGATATTATAGTCTGTATCACAATGTAATAAAGATTTAGAACCTGGTTGATCCTTGGAGTCCTTTAGTCCGTGTTTATTAATAAGACGACTAAGGCTTAATATAAAAGAATACCAAAATTGGAATTCTTTTAACACGTATTATAGGTATATCTTTCCACATTAACTTCATCCCCAATGAATATACAGAAAACCTTACTTAGTGGACACCTACGTCGTAAGAGGAATACTTGTACGAAATTTAAAGTTTCTATCCATAAGGGTTTGGGCTGAACGTCTATATAAAACTTTCATCCACTTCAGAGTAGATTTTTTAAAAATAAATAAATGTATTATCATGTTAAGCCTAAGAACTTACGGGTGGTTTGTACTCGCGCCCGCAGCGGTCGCAGAACTGCGGTTTTATTTCAAAACTCACGTGCCCGGTAACTTGTGCTGTGTGACCACAGCCTACCCGTTGCGGTTAAAATAATCGCTCGCAAATTTGTACGATTCTACGGGCAGATGACCTCTGTCGCGGAAACCGCAATTAACCGCGGACGTTGCGGGTGTAAGAAGCGTCGTGAAATGCGCTGTTATTCTTTGCACCTAAATCTACATTATGCAGAACCTACGGGCCCGCAACCGCCGCGGGTGCGGATAAAACCGCTTCGTTAGTTCTTAGCCTTACCGTACCTACTCAATTTATAAGAAATTTTATGCATAAACTTTTATCCCCCTTTTTACTCTTTTGAGGGTTGACTAGGGAAAAATCCTTTTCTATGAATGCCCACGTGGTAAGAGAAATGCGTGTGCGAATTTTTAAGTTTCTAACCCAAAAGATTTGTTCTGTGCTTATATAAAATATTTATTTCCAATTTTACCCTCTTAGGGGTACGATTTTTAAAAATAATAATATTATTTTAAAGTAATTGATTTATGCGAATTTCAAGTTTCCAGCCCTAAGGGGTTGAGCTTATATATCCCCATTTGGTCATCACGAACGTGTGGATCAATTTTGCTTGTTCTTTTTTATTGGGTCACTTTCTTTCTTTTTTTTGGGTCACTTTTTGCCTGGAGAAGGTTTATTTGAGAACGAAATTCAATATTAATAATCAGAAAAGTGCAACGCCTGTCGGTTCAGCTAGTCTTATATGAAAATGAATCCCTGGTAGGTTCTTTTTTGTTGTGTCAGGAGAAGGTCATATGAAAACAAAGTTCAATATTCATAGTTAGGACAAGACAACGTAAGTGGGGTGAGCTAATTCAATATGGAGATAATTTTCGGCTATGGTATGAACGAGAATTGATATGTAGGTAGGAATAACCATGTTATTAGGGTTGCCAAGTGCTCAGCTAACGTGGGATAGGGACCGATATCTCATATGTCTAACGGTCTGGAATGTTTTTACTAAACTCTCAACATGTGTATTGTTGGTGCTACTAAAACAGTTTAGTGGTGTGTATTGTGTGGAGCTGGATGTATTTGGGAGTTTCAGCTTCCGGTAAGTACAATTCATTCTTAGCGCACTATTTGTCTGTTTTGTTACGCAATAATACGTATACATTTTTTAGCGGAAAATTGCAAATTAACTGCCTTATTCATAAAAAATAGTTAAATAACCTCCTAAACATTGCTTAACTAATAATTTGATTAAGCCTTAAACAATACAATTTAACAAACAAATTTAAACAATAAAAATTTGTTATTCATAAATTACATTTTGACAATGCTTAGTTAAATACTGTTTAACTTGGTAGGTTTTGGTAGAAATGTGGCTGCATGCGTATTTCTTTTGCTAAAAGTGAATTAAGCAATTGTCATCCGTTGAAAACATCGTTGTTTTTGAATACGGTGTCGGACATCTATAACCTCTCGCTAAAGAGTATTTATATTCCTTGTCTATAACTATCTACCTGCTAATGTGCTGGGCATTGGCTGGACCTGGGCTATGTAACTTGTTGGCGTTTTTTAAAAAATGTGATGCCGAAGTTCAATACTACTCGTATTGTACTACAATAAAATTAAATTTATTAGAGTAAACCAAAGTTGATGCAACATAGTCACAAAACGTTTGAACTGATACACTCCATTTTAAAAATAAAGTTTTTTTAATGCATCTACGTTATGTTACTGAGCTAACTATAAAATGATGTCATTTAACTGTAATATTTTCCCTCGTGTTGGTTGGTACCTTTGTAGAATAGACCATTTACCTTCCTGTTAGACAGCGCGTAAAAAGCGAGCATAGGCTTACTGTCACTAGCACCGTGACAACTGACTAGGAGGTGAGTTTCGAAGCGACTCACCCGGATTGGTACCACCGCCTTACCTATTCCTGCCGCCATAACATCAGAGCTTGCTATTGAATTGTTCCGGTTCGTAGAATAAAGTAGCCGGTAAAATTACTCTTGCTCGGGGCTTAACATCCCAGCCTCAGATTGGAAACTCACCATTGCGACCTTTGGTGTCTCTAGGCGGCGTGAAATTCTCACCATCAGTAAATCTGTCAACTTTTTTGCTTCCAAAATCATAAAAAATGCCCTGGAAAACTATTCGTTTCTTCATAGGAGTCATTGGCCATCTCCATTATAAAACATGTTATTATAATTGTTCCAAAATCCAACATATCTCGTCTAAACTTGACCAAACTTCAACGAAATCAAAATATTTCAATGCGTGTATGATAGAAAATTCATAAGAATACACAAATAAGCCATATTAAATGGCTATTTGTTGCATTTTGTCATTGCATATAAAATCAGCTGTTGGAAATTTAGTCAGCCATTTTGTTGATTAAGGTTTTAAACAAGGGCCCGACATTGTTTAAAGTGACAGCTATTTAGGTGTATATTTAAACAAATGATTAACTCTAAATAGCGTTTATGAATAAACATTTTTTTAACATTATTTAAATTGGTGATTAAAAGTTAAACAACGTTTATGAATAAGCCTGTAAGTAATTTTATTTAGATTTAGGTATATTGTATGTGTTTTAGCCCAAATTCGTTCAACATTCGATCGAGATAAGTGTATACCCAAGTCTCAGGTGCGATTCGTCAATCATCAAAGTCAGGCCCTGTAAGTTGTAAAAACCACGGGGTTGGCAGCACATTAGTCATTTTCAAAAAAAAGGCAGGCATACATCTGATGAATATGATGTCTGAAAGCTGTATTTCAATATAATTGCTTAATTATATTCATTCCCCATAAAGCCAATTGATTTTTTACGAGATGTCTACCAAAATAAATACTCAAAAAATAGATATCTCGCCTTTGAGCTCGTCATGCTCCTGTAACATAACAAGTAGAACCGAAGGCATCTCTAAATACAGAAAAATGAAATTATTTTATATATTGCGGTAGAAGCCGTCGACTTCATAATATAAATAAAAAGTGTAGTTTAACCTAATCATATCAATGCAAGAATTTGTTTCCAACACTTTAGCTATAAATCCAACTTCTATTTCAACTTTGTCATTTAAGTACAGAAATATTGAGTATTTTCCTAAGATTACATCATCAGATTTAAATTTGGTGGCAATCAATCAGCCGATCAGTAACGACAGAAGCATGCTCTTTCATCTTTCATAAAAATATGTATCATATTCGGTGACAAATGACTTGGAAATCTATTAATATATAGATAGTCGTAAAAATAGAGTAATTGAACAGATACCAAACCTCCTGTTTTGTAAAACTTCTGTCGTTTAAAAACTGAAATAATATCAAGTGAAAGAAAGATAATACTTGGTTTTTGTCTGTTTCCCTCAAATTTAGTAAAAAGTATCTTCACGCCCATATCCCCGAAGTTGCAGGCAGAGGTACAACCAGGGCACTCACGACTAGCCGAAGACACCAAGTCCCACAATGTACCTATCGCCAACTGGGCATATATCCAATCCCGAGCAACATTTTTTTATTAGAAAATTGGAAAACCCAAATTTTCCTTTTGTTGCTGTTGTTTTTTTATGTCAAATTTAGTAGTAGTGTTTTATTGCGGGTTTGGAAAAAAAAATATATGAGGTATAAATAATTTTAGTTAATTTTTCTTTACATCAAACAAAATCAGATTACATAATGGATCGAAGACCAGTGTCACAATATAAATATAAACAGTAGGGAAAGTACCTAAAATTGGTAATGTTTATAAACGGCACATTCAAATAAACATACACATCGACGAGGCCTCTAAGCGGTTTCGCAGTGCTGAAGTAGTGAGTGCCGCGTCAAAACGTATGATCACTTTGGTATTTGTTCCCGCAATCTTTTCAAAATGCCACGAGCGTATTTGTATTTTGCTTTGATCGACTGGCGCCATTATATCATTAACTTATATTATTTGTAAGTATCTTCACGCCCATATTATCTCCGAAGAAGTAGATAGAGGCACAACCACGGGACCCACGGCCAGCCGAAGACAGTCTCATAATGTGATAGATGGCAAGCCTATCGCCAACCGGGCGCATATCGATACCGAGCAACATTTTTTTTAAATTAGAAAAAGCACATTTTTTTGTTGCCTACCCGGGAATCCAACCCGGGACCTCATGAAGTCAAGTCCAACACCTTGACCCCTGGAACACAGAGGCGACCCTATTAGTTGTAAACTGCGTATACGATTCGATTGATACAAAAAATAACATGACGACCCTATTGCTTCAAATTTCAAAGTAGTGCATGTAATATAGGTAAGTATTTTGACAACTAGTCTTAGTTTCCATACTGTTTCATATTTGTGCTGTACCCGCTCAAACCGCTACGCTCTATTTGTAAGATACGAAATCCGTGCGCTTCGTCCTTCCAGTAATTTATATGGTTGAAACCTTTCACCTTCGTCTTCATTAAGTTAGGACAAAGGTGAACGTCTGGTGAAAAGTAATGTTTGTTTTACTAATGAAGCCAGTGTCAAGTGTCTCGGGTTTCGAAACTCGGGCACCTGAGATACAGGGTGGATAATGATTGAGTTAAAACATTTTATCGAACGAAGAACTTAACAGTAATTAATTCAGACAAATTCGGGTTTGTATATTATTATAGACTCGACTAGACTTTGAATAGGTAATTAAGATAATTACAAAGCTTGGGTACACTAAAACGTAACATTTAAAATAAATCTCTGTTATATAATTAGCTTTCTGTTTAAGCACAACTTAGTGTAGAATATTCATATCTTTAAATGAAGAAACACTTGTAGGTACAATTTTACGTATCTCTTATAATTTATTATTTTGTAAATAGCCTACCAGTTTCGCTTTTAACAGCATCATCAGGGTGAAAACTTAAACTACTAGTACTAACTAGTAGTTTACCTAAGTTTTAGCCCAGATGATGAAGTAGTACCAAGCACCGACGATGGAAAATATCAAATACATTAGTGTAGAATAGTTACTTCGGACAACAGTTTTGGTTAACTTCTACATGATTTGCATACAAACTTTTGTATCCAAAATCCTATGGGAGTCGATTTCTGAAAAAGTGGTAGTCTGTCTATGAACTAGGGCGTATAAAGTTAATATGGATTGAGTTTGGGAAACATCTTAAGTTTCTAAGACATAAACGAAGTATTTATAAAAGTATCGCCCATATCCCTGAACGCGAAGGCGGAGGCACAACCAGGGCACCCACGACTAGCCGAAGATGCTAAGTCCCACAATGTGATAGGTTTAAATTACAAAATTGGAAAAATACATTTTCTTATTTTTGCCGACCGTGGATCGAACGTGGTACCGTGGCGCGGCGGCCGGATCTTCTCAGTGTGTGGCCGCGTTTCGATCCGGTGGTAGTTTTAGTATTATATAGACTCGTCACAAGTGCCTCTTGTAAGGTGTATATGAATAAATATATATTCTATTCTATTCTATTCACCTCATGGAGTCAAGTCTAACACCGGATCGTTATACCACAGAGGCGATACTAATCCGATACTATAGGTATATTAAGAGCAATGTAAAGGAAATTAGGTATTTCTTGAGGATGCAGTTACTGATTATTCATCACTACATAGTATAAAACAAAGTCGCTTCTGCTGTCCCTATGTCCCTTTGTATACTTAATTCTTTTAATGCGGTTTTGATTTTGATGCGGTTTTTTCAATAGATAAAGTGATTGAAGAGGAAGATTTATATGTTTATTTCATAACCGTGCGAAGCCGGGGCAGGCCACTAATATATATGAACTTAAATATTTTTTTAATAATATTTGAAGGCAAACAAGCAGACGGATTTCCTGATGGTAAGAAATTCACGCCGCCTAAAGACACCAAAGGTGGTAATGGTGCGTTGCCAACTTGAGGTCGGGATGTTAGATTTCGAGCAAAAGTAAGTTTACCGGCTACCTTACCCTCCGAACCGGAACACGTAATGACTTTATAGCAGCAGGAATAGGTAAGGCGGTGGTACCAATCCGGATGAGTCGCTGCGAAACCCTATTACCTAGTCAGATGTCACAGTGTTAGTAACGGTATGCCTATGCTCGCCTTTTACAAGCTGCCTGGCAGGCAGGTAGGAAGATGGTCTATTCTGCGCCCGGACCAACACGAAACTTAAAAAAACGAAAATAAAAAATAAGCTTCCATGTCATTAGATTTGCCCTTTACCTAAAAGTTGCTATTTCAACTTGTTGTTTCCAACTTTTTGTAGCTAATAGTGATCGATTGGAGTTGAAAAGCAAAACCAGATGTTAGAGATATTTATAGCAAGAAACTACGAGTACTATTTTTCGTAATCTTTTCAGGTTATTCCTTTCTGAACGACGGCCTTACCTCCGTTGCTGAGATGTCTCCTAATCCAATTCTGGTTTTTAAATGCTCCATCCTTTGACATTGTAAAAAAATCTAGTCAGTTCTTCATTTATTTATTTTATTTTAATGATATTAGAAGGCAAACAAGCAGACGAATTTCCTGATGGTCAGAAATTCACGCCGCCTGGTAACACCAGAAGTAATGGTGCGTTGCCAACCTGAGGCCGGGATGTTAGGTCTCGAGCAAAAGTAAATGTACCGGCAACCTTATCCTGCGAACCGAAACACGTTAAGGCCCTACACTTAGTCAGCCAGAAGAGCCACACGCCGCACTCCCCTGTTCCATGATTACTATGAAATATTGCGCTCTAAAGTAAATGTCTTACGGCCAATATCAATAATCAATCCTAATCCAAAAATTGCTGTCCAAGATTGATATTTTGATTTTTTTTTGTTATCGCTTGCCAATAACATATCTGTGGCCGGCGGATACGCAGCTATCTAGATTGCTTGAAATCCATCTTTAGAGAAATGTTGTTAACATTGGCCGTTAAGCGACAAATCACTATTTTTGACACTATAAAAGTAAATTGAAAAAAAATTATAAATACCGAAAAGATTATCTTTTAGGTATAATACTTATCTATGTTTATGTTAAATCTGGTGTCGATAATTTCATAACTGAAGTAGACAGTTGGGTTTTGCTTTAAAAAAAGGGTTAACTTTTTGATTTTTTTCTATCGAGTCAAGTGAAATGAATCGTGTTTTGAAAACAATAGTCTTATAAAGCATATTAATATTAATCTTGTGTATTTTTGTCACCAAGATATATGATTGTTTTGTATGAAAAAAACGTTATATTGCTGACGTATTTTATCCTTTTTTGCATACATGGACCCTTAACGGCAAGTGCTGACGTTATAGAGGCGTTATAGCAGCGGTACCGATCCAGGCCGGTGTTAGTGACGGTAAGCCTATGCTCGCCTTTTACGAGTTGCCTGGCAGGAAGGCGAATGGTCTATTCTGCAATTGAGCCCGGGCCAACACGGGGAAATGTTAAATTATATTTTATTAATTTATTAATCTTCGATCTATGTCTGATCTATCTATTGTTGTTTCAGCTTACTTAGACATTTTTTTTGGATTTCTTTGTAACAAAGCATTGTAGAGAGATTACTTATTAGTAATAAGTAATATGATTATACTTCAGAATCAGAATCAGAATCAGAATAATCTTTATTCACTTTAACCATACAAGTGGTATTTGTGCGCGTCGACATTTTTTTAAAAACTACCACCGGATCGGAATCGCGGCCACACACTGAGAAGATCCGGCGAAAGAAACTCAGCGGGCTTGTCTTTTTTTCAATAATAATAATTACAATACTCGTATAAACTAGATTAAAAATATAAATTACAATCTTACTTTAACTTAAATAAAAGGTACAACAAATCACATTACAAATTTTAGTGGGAGACTGAAAACTCTATCCCCAAGCATGTTCATCTTCCAAATACTCTGAGACCGTATAATAGCCTTTTTGACATAGTTTTGCTTTTATACATTTTTTAAACTTATTTAAAGGTAGATCTCTAATACCAATGGGCAACTTATTGTAGAAACATACACATTGACCCAAAAAGGATTTGCTAATTAATTAACTTACTAATTAATTAACTTATTCCGTTGCACGTTGAGGAACCCTGAGTTCAATAGGCAGTGGTTGGCGAGATTCTGTTTTAAGTACCTAACAAAATGGTTAAATACCGGATGGCTTTTCGGATTGTAAGACACAACTATCGATGTTACTGGTACATTGACATCTTATGGCCAGGACCTTAGTATTCCAGCAACTCTCAGCAAGAAATACGAAGATGGCAAGCACTGACGCAACTTCAGCAGTAACAGATAAGATTCCGGAACGGGAAAGGCTGCATAGCAGTCCATCACTAAGTATGGTTTTTTTTATCGAAATGAAATTATTAAATTTAAAAGTCGAAAAAAATCCGTTAAACTCCTGCCATCTTATTAATAAACATGGACTAAGGTCGGTGTAAAATTAAGTTGATATTATAGTCTATAACACATTGTAATAAGGACTACAATCCATGGTTAAACCTTGGAGTAATTTACGCCGCGTTTATTAATAAGACAGCTGAATAATGACGACTAGGCCCAACATTATTAACATTCCACAGGGCATCGACACATCTATAGTTATATATAGGCCACGATTATCTCTTTTTGTCAGGAGAGCCATGTACTTCTGCTGTATACTCATATAAAAGAAACACGGAGAAGGCCATTCATTCTGGGATTTGTGATATTCTATCTTGATGAATTGTAGTAATTAAAGCTGAATCCTCTAACAATCTAGGTAATTGGACATTGAGCAGTGTTTATTTGATCACATTAATCATAATTCCATTGTCGCTTACTAAAGCGTCTAATTTGGCTTTGACGTTGAAGACATTCTAATTAAACAGCATTGACTAGCATGGACCATTGGACAAAGATATTTCATTAATTTTGAAACTGTCTCCAAGTTATTATAACTAACAAAGCTACTGACTTTGCTGGCACTTTATAATTTTAACCAGTTCTAAATAGAAAGAAAGGAAGGGAGTTATCGGTTCGTTAGAATGTCGACGATGTTACGTAAGTACTGAAATAAGTACAAATAGGTTAGTGAGGCTCGCTTTTGAAGGGTTCCAACATATACTTTAAAGGTACAAGTACTATAAAACAGTATGCAATTCTGCTGCTACTATGTATAAGTATTTAACAAGATTTCACAAAACACCAGTATTATTTTTCACCAGCAAAAATAATTTTGTTTTTCGTGATCTATATATTAATACGTGATGCCAAAACTTTGGACCCCTTTTTACGAAAATTGCGCGGACGTAAGAGCATAAAATTTGTCACACTTATAGTTTATGTGTAAGAGAAGTGCAGAACGCTAATATTTTTCAATAATAATGCTTATAAAGTACATTAAATAAATAAAAGTAAATAAATAAACAAATCAATTAATAAAACATTACCCACACTACCATGCTTTTGACACACACAAACAAATATATTGATGATGACGATAAAAGATGACAGATGGCGCACTAACTATTCATAAAGATTAGTAGTTGATCTTGAGAAATGAAGATGGCGTTCTTATCAACAAGGTATTAAAATTTATTAAGGTCGAATTTCGACCAATGGGTGACCACTAGTACTCTAAAATAGCTACATCTAGTTGAAATCTATTGTAGTTAAAATTTTTTATTCAAATGTACAACATAATTATTGTTTTAGATTTTTCAGTATTACTTTAGAAGGTAGAGGGGGACAGGTTTTACCATTTAGGAAATTGGTAAAAAATCCTTCAACAATTGGCTTTAAAAAAAGAGGTTTTGGATATTCCAATACATGGTAGGATTAAAAATATTTGTGAGTTTCAATGGAGCGCAACTCCCCTTAGCTTAATTTGTTTATATCAGTAAAAAATCTTGAAGTTGTTCACAAATACATCTACCTGCAGCTTACCGAATTGTGTGTAGTCGTAATAGTTTGGGAATAAATTGTCATTTTTATGTCTGAACATAGGTGTAAAATAATATTGCCTGAATGTCCCTGATTCGATACCCGGTTAGGGCAACAAAAAGATAATTTCAGTTTTCTAATAAAGGCAACGTTCCCCATATTACATAGGACAGGATTGGATATGTACCCGTTTGGCGATTGGCTATATACACGATTGGCGATAGGCTTGTCACTTACCACATTGTGGGATTTAATGTCTTCAGCAAATCGCAAGTGTCTTGGTTGTACTTTTCCCTACCTATTGTTTTTTGTTGACAATTTTAGTTGACATAATATTGTTTATGAATAAAATGATTTTTTATCATTCGTTTTGAAATAAGGCAATCAATTGTGAAAATAATCAAGATAAATATGTTTCTTATTCTCAATTACTTCTTGTATACGGACTTAATGACGTACTAGGTATGAGATGAAAGCCTAAAATTGAATTCGCTAACTTCAAATAGTAGTTAAGGAAAGAAGCTTTTAATATAAAAAGTCAAGTTTTCATAAAAATGTCCACAACCCCAGCCCCCACCCCGTCAAAATGCCTTGCTCTAATTTATGGATGGCCCCTAAGTCAATGATACTGATACAAAAATAATCTATCATAACGATTATTAGGTACCTATATAAATTGTTATTGACTCATACAAACAGGAATCGTAAATACATAAAAAAACATAGACTTCATTGCTACCATTGTAAAATTTTTCACTTTTTACACCTGAAGAAAAAAGAGGGTTGTTATAATAAGTTTGAAAATATATCTGCATCTGCCTGAGGCATCATAGCTTTTGAACGAATTGACCGATTTCGAGGCGGTTTTTTTAAGCTAGCGTGATCGAATAATTTTTTAACTACTTTACATAAAGTTTTGTGAGAAGGTTATTAAGAAAATATTTAGAGTGCTATATATGTATATGACAAGAAAATAATTTATTTTTGTTCAAAAATTGTTACCAATTACTCATTCGTACCGACATATTCTACCAGTATAGTTTCTACACATACGTACATATATTAATGCGGCAGGCAGAGGGTATCGAGTGCCAAATCTTACGTGACTGGCTTCCTCCACTTTCATTGTCGTTTTCATAAAAAAACGCGGGTTTTGGAGACTCTTGACACCACCCTTGGATAACATCCAAGCGATTTGATCGTGGAATGTCTACCAAGGTCTGTACCTACATCCACCCATATTCGCATTGTATATAGTGCAATAGTTTTTATTTATCACATAACTTAGTGAAACATATAAAATAATTATAACACTACAACTTTAATTGAAAAAGATTTCATTGTGATCAAGTTTTACCCTGTCTACTAAGTATAAACAACCACTGTTTCCAAATCTATCCAGTCGAAAGAAGAAACAACAAAACAAACTCTAATTCAAATAAAATGATTTAATTTGCAATTTTCCACAAAAAAAATTATAAGTACGTATTGTGGTATGAAAAAACAGGAAAAACAATGCGTTGCGAATGAATTGGACTTATCGGAAACCGGAAACAAGTATGTACTTGGGATCTTTGGTTATAAAATACACAGCAGCTCTATAAAACACACAGCACTAAACTATTTTATTAGCACCAACAATACACACAATGCTAAAAACTCAACGTTCGTTTTGTTTTGAAATCGGAGCATCATTTTGCAAGTCTTCAAAATTGGAATATTATTAACATTAAGAAGTAAAAAATACCATTGACCTCAAAGTATAAAAATACATAGCATATGAACACTGAGAAGAATAAAAGTAAGCTATCTCCGTGCTAACGACGAGACGTCTTTTTTGAAACATTTTGTATTTTACATGACAATAGACATTTTATTGTGTCCGCCATAAGAGTCAACTCCATTAAATTCCGCGGATTCAATAGGAGCGACCATGATTACTTTCGACCTATACTTTTACAGCTACTCGTAAAATAACGCGTTAAACGCGAAATTTGTTGGCAATGTGACGCCAGTCCATGAACTTTGCAGCTGTAAACTTTATTCACAACTCAAAATGATAGGCAATTAAAACGAACACTGAATTTTAGTTCCGCACTGAATTAAAAAAATTGTGCGCAAAATGTTTTGTAGCCTGAGATAAAAAAATATTTTTACACTCAATCCCCGAAGACGTAGGCAAACGGCATAACCAATGCACCCACTATTAGTCGAAGACACTAAATTCCCACAACGTAATAGGTAGCAAGCCTATTGCGAATCGGGCACATTCTCAATCCCGGGCAATAATGTTTTATTAGAAAGCAGAAAATACACATATTCTCTTTTTTTTGTTGCCCGACCCGGAGATGAACCCAGGACTTCAAGAGGTGAAGTCCCACGCGACGAGTCCGAAGAGTGTATGTTTGAAAATTTTAAACAATGCAATTTTTTTTGTACTTCCAGTTCAACAAGAAATTTTTAGCTTACTTTGGCACAAATAATTTTTATGCTGACTGTGGATTAGGTCATCGCGATACTCCTATTTACATTTTGTTTTGATCAAGTTAGTTAAATTCTCGTGTTTGTTTATGTTTGCTGTACAAAAACAGTGTTTTTATATGTTTATCGCCTCTGTGGTCTAGCGGGCCCGGTGTTGGACTTGACTGCATGAGGTCCCGGGTTCGAATTCCGGGTCGGCCAACAAAAAGAAAATTGGATTTTTCCAATTTTCTAATAAAAAAAATGTTGGTCGGGATTGGAAATGTGCTCGGTTGGCGATAGGCTTGCCACCTATCACATTGTGGGACTTAGTGTCTTCGGCTAGTCGTGGGTGCCTTGGTTGTACCTCTGCCTACCTCTTCGGGGATATAGGCGTGAAGAACCTTACTTTTTTATGTTTTAATTTCAAGTAATTCACTGCACTGACACTATTTAAGTTTCAAGGTAGTTCAGGCTAATATAATTAGTCCTAGTTGCCGGGGAGTTTGTTACGCCGTTTCTTTTCCTGACTGCCTAGCTTTGGACACGGTAGTAGTTTATGATAGATAGGGTAAAACTTGATCATAATAAAGTCTTTACAAGTTTTGAAATAAGTTTGTTACATATTTGTACACCACAATGTGGTAGAATATGTTGGTACGAATGAGCATTTTGTAACAATTTTTATACACACATATTCCACAAATAAAAATATAATTTGGTGTCTTGGAACACGAGATAGAAAAGAAGTTCCTTCGGCTAATGTAGAATCGACACAATTCCTGAGTATATACTATGCATTGGTGGGGTGGAGAGGTAATAGAGAGAGAAGGGATGAGAGAACGAAAAGAAAGAGGGAGAAAGAGAAATGTATTATACACTACTCGCTTGCGTATGCGACTGTCGCGTCTGCGCACGTCTCATTTAACGGACTTCACGGATTCCACGGACTTTTTCTTACAGTTTTTACTATCACATTTTTTTCAGTTCGGTCACGCAGCAAAATCCCTATCTTCTCCAAGCCTGCCGTAAGGAACTTCGTTCCAATAAATTTCATATTATTTAAATGTCTTTTCGTTATATAAGTGAGATAGCCAAAATCCAACGTATCTTTTTAGTTTTTTATGTACCTACTAATCGTTGAATCTAAATTAATAGCTTTGACTTTGTGATTAGGAATATTAACTCGAAGGCGTTTACATCTCGCATTTTGACCTTCAAGTCTTTAGATGTTCAACAAGTGTTATTACCCAGCATTTACATAAAATGATTGCGAGGCAGATTTACTCATCCGCCGGACTGTGATTTTCAATTTCGCTCCGTATTAACACGATTACTGGATATCAAAAGGGATATTGAAATTATGCAAATTTTATATTCTGTCCTGACAGCTATATTTAGACTTCAATATTTATCTGAGCTTTCCTTTTAAATCAAAAAAGTATTTTCACGCCCATATCCCTGAAGAGAGACGCACAACCAGGGCACACACGACTAGTTAAGTCCCACAATGTGAGAGGTGGCAAGCCTATCACCAACCAGGCACATATCCAATTCCAAGCAACAATTTTTTTTCGAAAATTGGAAATACCAAATTTTCTTTTTGTTGCCCGACCGGATTCGAACCCGGTACGCTCACTGGAATTAAACCAAACAACTCCTGAGAGCACTCCTATGATAGATTCGGTAGAAAACACTGAGGGATTCAACATTTCGACGCAAATGATATTTGTATCACTTGTTTTCTCGATACCGCTTGATGAGCTGATGGTAAGGATGTTACCGATTTGCAAAAACCCTGACATGACAGATTGATTTTACTCTGATTTTCCGAAATCAAGTAATAACTACACGCATATTAATTGAACTTGACAAATGGCACATGCTCACGCTACGCGATGCTATTTTTTTTTGAATGACTAAATTGTTGCTAATCTCGCGATTTTTTGCAACTTCACCGAGCTTTGTGGGCCGAGCAGAGTGCTCAGCCCGAGACATCATTATTTCAATGCATTGGACTGTTACCTACAACGCCAGCACCAAGGGCTGTCTCCCGGGAGACCGTACCTCGACTTGGTGCTGCATTCTGGTTACTGGGTGGACTTGATGGAGGAGTATTGGCGGCTCGTCGCTCGGCGTTAGGCGCAAGAGAGGTCTTCGTCGCCGAGACTGGACTACTTGTAATTTTTTAAGATGGGACGGGAAGGTATGCGCGAAGGCTACACTTCCGTAGGCCAATATGGGTCTATCTATGGGTCATGTTTTGCGAATTGTCACTTTGTTACGAAGTGACGTTTTACTATTTTTATTAATAAGATAGTAGAGACGGCTAAGTACGAATTTAGCCTTATTTGTGACACGCGAAATATGCGGTTCGAACGACATATTTTTGTCTAGAGTGTAGTTTGTGTAGCACTTCTACGAAGCCTATCTGTAGAGATACGCCGCGTAGCAGTGCTAGATCTAACGTACTGGGACTGTGATTAATAGAATGATCGTGGTCTATGATAGGATATCTGATAGGCTCGAAAGGAGCTACCAGGCTGAGGTCTAACCTGTCCGTAAGGATGTCCAATTCGAGGCCGTTGGAGTTGTTTCGCTAGCATCGCCAAAGTACATTCTTACAGTTACGGTCGCCTCCTAGGAAAACTGAATCGCCCATGTTGAAGAGGTTTGCTAAGTCACTCTCCAACAGGAGCTTGTTGAGGCTGAGATAGGCTGATGCTAGTATGACGGACCTGTGTCCGGTCATACCCACCTGACATACTGACACCTGTAGGTTCTCCTGCTGTGGAGGATCTCGTGGGGATATCTGTAGACATCATTTATAATAGATTAGGGTGCTGCCTCCTCGGCCTAATCTATCGTTTCTGACTAAATTATAATTCGCGATTTTGGGATCGCGCCTACTTGGTTTGAGAAGGGAGTACGAGGAGTATGTCTATGTTGTTTGTTGTTACAAACTCCCGTACTTCATTTATTCGCCGAACTAAGCCGGATGCGTTAAACGACGCTATCGATAGGGAGTACGGTTTCACACGTCCGGTTGTCCTATCCACTTAGGTTTTCGGATTGGAAAATCTACGGATAGATTTAACCAAGGCGCATGCATTGCTATTATAAAGATGTGACGCTCGGGCGGCGTCACTCTGAGTTCCCGGGCGAAATCTGATACTTCGTCCAGGTCTATGGCGTTTGCCAGCTCAGTGATGAGGGTGAGGTCGGCCTCGAACTCACCAGGAGTGGTTTTTGAAAGTGGGGTGGGGTAGGCCTTAGGGGCCGGGTTACAGGGTGCCTTTGTAGGCACAGGAGTCGCCTTTTGGGGCGCGGGGGTAGCCTTGACTACGGGTTTGGTGGCTATGCTTGGAGGCTTAACCCAATCATTGGCTGGTGGAGGAGGTGGAGGACCTAGAGGTAGCGACGGTAGCGCCGGTATCTCCGAGTGAGATTTCGGCTTGCTCACTGTCTGATGATGAGAGGCCTTAGGGGCCTGGGCTGCCTATTTTGGCGCGCAGGTCGCGGGCGAGGCCCATGTCTGCTTCGCTGCGGTGCCTTGGGACATCCACGATAGTTCGCAGGATGGCCGGCGGTCTCGCAGTTCACGCAAGAAACCGGCTCGGCCGGAGGGGCCAAGCTTAGTTGGTCAGGTTTGGGGTGGGTACAGTTTTCTGTACCGTGGTCACCTAGGCACTTGACGCACCTGGGACGCGCGTTACAGAAA
>NJDC01011653.1:4028-16507 GCA_002245475.1 Calephelis virginiensis | reverse complement strand
TCAATAATCAATTAAGTTATTCCTCCAATTGAAATCTTCGCTCTGACTGCTCTTATTTTATATTGAAGCGTCGCGGTCGTTTACTCTACAACTTGGAATCCAGGACTTGTTGATGAATCTTCATGAAAAGTTTTAAAATATTTCAAATTAGGGGATAATGAAGTTATATTCTTCACATTTTTTTGTCAGCAAAAATAGATCAACATTGTTTTCTTTATAATACATTCAGATTTAATGTTAACAACCTTTGTCTTTACTAAACGTATTTTTTTTAAATGTTCAGTGGGACTAGTACTAAATTGCGTTTTAGGTACTGATTTATTTCGCCTTAAAACGTCGAATTTTATCATTCGATAAATAAGAACTACGAACAGCTGGAGTTCTGGAGAACTACGAACACCAACTCAAAGAAATAACCTCTCGAAAATGTGACTTAAAGCTGAAAATAATTTGAATGACTACAAATGGAAACTCCAAAATTGAAAAATCTTTATTATGAAAAATAAAAAAATGGGAACATTCTTTTTCACTTTCTCTATTTCGAAATTCGCTTAAGAATGTTTGAAGTATGGCATGTATGTTATGTTCTACGGAGGTTACCTACTTGAGTGCGAAAACCGTAACATCGAATTTTGATTCTTCGAAAAACTTTCAACGATATATCTATACTGCGAAGCCTTTCTACATCGATATCTTGTTACTACGATGTTTCGTGACACCGAAAAACTCTAATGCGAACGATTTTACTGCGAAGAATTGTTAAATCGAGATGTTAAATCAAGATACTGCGATGTTAAATTACTGCGAAAACTGAATAGGTACCTACATCGATTTTATTTTTCAAAAATAATTTCTAACTTCACTTTTTAATTTACGTTACATTGTATTGCAACCTACTCTGTTACGATACTTGCTTCTTCTCGTAGTGCACTTCCCTTGAGAGTTTTGAATGCGTCAGGAAATTTTGCAGGCAGAAGATAGGCCACAGGACAGTGTCCTAACTTCAGTAAAAAGACACTGTCAATGCCATTGCGCGAAGCTAACCCAGATCTTTGTATTTGCCTCCAAATATTTTGGCCAAGGAGGAATAAACTACTTTTTTTAATTTATTTACTTTTAATTTATTCAGCATAAATTACAGTGGCCTACAATAATTTATCTACTTACACATACATCGGTGAGACATGGGGCTCTCTTCTTTTAAATAAAGGTAAGGAATTAAAAAGTAAGATAAAAAAATAGTTGTGACAAAGAAAATCGATGTACCTATTTAGTTTTTGCAGTTATTCAACATCGCAGTATCTTGATTAAACATCTCGATTTAACAAGTTTTTGCAGTAAAATCGTTCGAGTTAGAGTTTTTCGATGTAACGAAACATCGCAGTAACAAGATATCGATGTAACAAGGCTTCGCAGTATGGAGATATCGTTGAAAGGTTTTAGGCGCTTCACTATTATGTTATTTAGAAGTTCTTTCAATTAAATAAAAACAACGCAATACAAGGCATCGGAACTGCGTCAAATTACTGAGCATGTAATTTTTGTTTTTTTTTTCGGTTTTTAATCGACTTTTATGTGGGTCTTTTTCGTTATTTAGGTGTTTTATGCGTTTATGCAATCTATGCGTTTCGGGTTGTCATTCGCCAGGTTGTCATTCGTTGTCATGCGTTTCGGTTGTCCGCCGGTAACGCCTTAACCGCATCATTTGGATTTGTCATATATTAGCAGACAAGGCGAACTTCATATTACTTGACATTAACAGCTACTAACAGTTTGTATGGACAAAATTGATTTATGGCTTTTCACACTTTTCCAGCAAATTTTCCGATTTTTCTATTTATATGATCCTTCTCCTGGCAATAACAAATACAACAAAAAATAACTAGCAAAATCAGTCCATCCGTTCAGGCGTGATGCGATGACTACGCTTAATGGGAATTCTTTTATAAATAAACTAGTCGACCCGCAAACTTGATATCGCTTGACATTAGCAGCTATTGTAGCGCAGTCTGCCGGATCCAATGTAAAACATTCCAAAATCAACGACTACTGACAAATGAAAAAATAATTTAAAAAACACTTGCCAGTGGACCAATTTGTAAATCTAAACTATTTTCGAATCCCCTGGAACACACACAATTTTTTTATCAAAATCGCTCCAGTCGTCTAGGAGGAGTTCAGTGACAGACACACGAATACAAGATAAGTATATATATTTTCTAATATTAGAAAATTGCCATAATATTTATTATCACCAATAAAGATAATTAAATATTGTGCCGGCCAACTTAAAAGTCTTTTATATCGTCACGTTGCAATATTTATTTAGCGATATCCAGCGCAAAATTTGCTTTCTCCTGACTGTTATAAGAGTTCTAGAGGGTTTTAAACATTGGTTATAATCATTGATTGGCACTCATCTGCCGCAAATTTAATGCAAACTTAATAACAATCAGAGTAAAGAAACAAATTTCCTCCAACAATAAGGTTGCTTTTGTTGGAAGGCGTTGTACCTAAACAATGGTCTAGGAAGTTTTTAAGTTAAAATTTAGACAAGACAAAATTGTAAGTATCTTATCATAGCTTATGTTTTGTTCGATAAATAATAAGTAATAAACATTTCTTACCTCGCACAATACTTTGGTGGAATCAGTTACCGAGGGCGGTATTCCCAAATTATTATGACTTAGGGATCTTCAAAAAAAGAGCGTACTCATTCCTTAAAGGTCGGCAATGCATCTGTGATACTCCTGGTGTTACGGATGTCCATGGACGGTGGGGATCACTTTCCATTAGGTGACCCACTTGCTCGTTTGCCTTCTTTTGTTTAAAAAAAAACTCTTGTATAACTCCGGCCAAGTTACACAAATTGATACTAACGCCCAAAGTAAGTAATTCTTATGCTTGTGTTATTAGGGTTAGTTTCTTTGAACTAATATATAGAAATAAATAGATACTAAAACAAATTGAATAAGCAGCCAGACTCGGATATACATACATTTAAATGCTCAGCACATAAATGCCTGCCCCCTCGAGAATCAAACCCGAGACTCGCGCTTGATAGGTAAAATTGGGCGTGTACGCTAGCCCCTTTGACCAATGAGGCGGTTAGAGAGCTAGTCTTCTGTTACTAAAAGGTTTACTAACGTCTACTAGGAAGAGAAATATTTATATTACATCAATATAATAAACATAATACTGAGGTAGGTCTAGCATAAACTACTGTTAAAACGTGAGAGTTTTATCGATCTAGTCGAAAACTTGATAGCGTTAACATTTGACATATTTTTTAGATTTTTTTCGGGAAAGGTAGCAGGTAAACTTATTTTTGCTCGAAGTTTAACATCCCGGCCTCAGGTTGGCAACGCACCATTATTTTTTGTTGCCCCACTCGGGAACCCGGGACCTCAAAGAGTGAAGTCCAACTGCTGGACCACAGAGACGACTTTTGACATTTACATTTTTTACAGTAGTAGTAAATATTGTGATCAGTTTATTTTAAGCAAATGTAATTTTGTGTGGTAATTGTTTTTGTTCAATGTGACTTAGCTTTCGATAAGTCGATAGATTTTCTTGATAGAGGCTCTCAAATTGAAGCCATCAATTCGTTATTCACATATTTATAAATTCGTTTATGAAATTGGGCCGACAGCAAGCGTTTGGCACATTAATGTTATTGATTAGATTTTCGTATTCCTCTTTCGATTTAAATTTGTATAATGTTTAATACTTATTTACAGAGGCTGAGGGAGAGGTTTTATGAAACGTGAGAGAGTGTAAAAAGGGATTTATACATTTATATATTTTGTATTGACAATTCAACATTATAGTGTATGGTTTGTTTATGTTTGTAATATTTGTTTTTCCTTGTTTCAAGAATCCGCAAGCGGGCCAGAGCCGTGTATTAAATGTTTATTACCTCCTTGTTGGTCGAGTGGCTAGCGTACACGCCTAAATACACAGACCAACAGTAAGGCTCGGGTTCGATTCCCGACGAGAGCAGGCATTTGTGTGATGAACATTTAAATGTCTGCATTGCGGGTCTGGGTGTTTATTAAATTTATTCTGGTATCTATTTAAGTATTTCTATGTATTAGAATCGTTGACTAGCACCCATAGCACAAGCATATAATTTGCTTACTTTGGGGTTAGATTCAATTTGTGTAACTTGTCCAGGGATATTTACTATTCTGTACTCACAAAATAATAAACATTTAAATCAAATAAAAGTTTTTCAACAACGAAATACATTTTTTCTCCTCAATAATCAATTAAGCTATTCCTCCAATTGAAATCTTCGCTCTGACTGCTCTTATTTTATATTGAAGCGTCGCGGTCGTTGGAACTTGGAACTTGGAATCCAGGACTTGTTGATGAATCTTCATGAAAAGTTTTAAAATATTTCAAATTAGGGGATAAAGAAGTTATATTTTTCATATTTTTTGTCAGCAAAAACAGATCAACATTGTTTTCTTTATAACACATTCAAATTTTATGTTAACGACTTTTTTCTTTAGTAAACGTATTTTTTAAATTTTTAGTGCGATTAGTACTAATTGCATTTTACTGATTTATTTCGCCTTAAAACGTCGAATTTTATCATTCGATAAATAAGAACTTCGAACAGCTGGAGTTCTTTCTGATAATTTTCATTTTTTCTTGTTTGTGCCTGACATAGCTAAAATCTCTAAAGATAAGCCTTGATAGTTTACCTATTTTAAACGTTAAGAGGTCAGTGAAAAAGCGCACGGTACTCATGGCGGTAAGAGAGAACCATATCTACATGAGACACCACAGACATTACAAGTCGTCGCTGTCCTGAAGGCATGTTTTGCAAATCTACCGGCTACCCTACCCTCCAGACAGACATGAAGAGTCATTACGGCGGCAGAAGTAGGAGAAGCGGTGGATCGCTACCGATGCAAGTTGCTACACAGTACTCTACTGCCAGTGGTCTAGTTGGTAATAACCTACATTTTAGCTTGTGCTCGCCTCTAACGAGCTGCCTGACAGAGAGGCAAATAGTATATTATTCTACTCAGCGCAACCAACTCAAAGAAATAACCTCTCGAAAATGTGACTTAAAGCTGAAAATAATTTGAATGACTACAAATGGAAACTCCAAAATTGAAAAATCTTTATTGTAACAATAATAAAAATGGGAACATTCTTTTTCACTTTCTCTATTTCGAAATTCGCTTAAGAATGTTTGAAGTATGGCATGTATGTTATGTTCTACGGAGGTTACCTACTTGAGTGCGAAAACCTTGCTACATCGATATCTTGTTACTGCGATGTTTCGTGACACCGAAAAACTCTAATGCGAACGATTTTACTGCGAAGAATAGTTAAATCGAGATGTTAAATCAAGATACTGCGATGTTAAATTACTGAGGAAACTAAATAGAAATTATTTTATATTTTCACTTTTTAATTTACGTTACATTGTATTTCAATCTACTCTGTTACGTTACTTGCTCTTCTCGTAGTGCACTTTCTTTGAGGGTTTTGAATGCGTCAGGAAAATTTTCAGGCAGAAAATAGGCCAGAGCAATTAGTATCCTAAATTCAGTGAAAAGACACAGTCAATGCCATATCGCCGAAGAAGTTGGCCGAGGCACAATCAGGGCACCCACGACTAGCCGAAGATATTGAGTCCGACAATGTGATAGGTAGCAAGCCTATCGCCAATCCCGGGCAACATTTTTTAAATTAGAAAACTAAAAACCAAATTTTCTTTTTGTTGGCCGACCCGGGAATCGTACCCGGGACCTCATGCAGTCAAGTCCAACGTCTGGACCGCTAGACTATAGAGGCGACAACAAAATTTCTACTATAAGGTTTATATATCTATATAAAAAAAATTCTATGCTTGCGGTATTTATACAGTATATTTTATACATTACGTATAAAACCTACTAGAATTTATAAATATAAGGATAAACTTTCTGTTATCTTAGTTTCCTTTGTAAACATTATCTACAAGTAAAAATGTACCTAACAACAAAGTATTTAAAACGTCTAGCTCTAAAAAGAGTCAGTATAAATTACTGAGTTACTTTGTGGAAACCTCCCAAAGTAAAAACAATACAATATTGCAAAGGAATTATGCAAATATTTTGCATTCTGAGAATTTTAAATAACAGAAATTATTTTGTTTTTTAGGATACAGTATACAAAGGTCGAAAAGCTTTTTAAAGAGATCTTTAAATGAGAGCTTGATGAATATTTTTGTCTTGAAAAAAGGCCTGCTTAATGGAAAACGGTCACCACTATTCATGGTAATTTTAAGCAACAACACTGAGTTGCCAATGCGTTGCTAGTTTTTAAAAAGCTATTTAATCATCAAAAAGCATAGTAGAAGAGATAGGCAGAGGCACAACCATGACACCCACGACTAGCCGAAGACACTAAGTCCCACAATGTGATAGGTGGCAAGCCTATCGCCAACCGGGCACATATCCAATCGCAGGCAACGTTATTTTTATTAGAAAATTGAAAATACGAAATGTATAGATTGTTTTATTTATATTACTTATTGGTCGCCTCTGTGGTCTAGCGTTCCGGCGTCTGACTTAGTTCTTAAGACCCCATTCGCACGAGAGTTTTTTCAACGTCCGTTAAAAAAGCGCTAATATAGAACATAGCGCATTTCAAGTGACTGTTCATACGTAAGCGTTTTTAAATCGCGACGCTTTTTTAGCGTCCACTGATCCATTTTTAGCGCTAAGCGTTGACGCTATAATAGAATAGACCATACGAAACTTCATATTACTATTCGCACGAGTGTTGAAAAAGCGCGAGCGCTTTGTTTAGTACGCTTCGCGTTCTCTCAGCGGGCGGACGTGTTAATTACTTGTTAGCAATGTTACGCTGGCGGCGATACGAACATTCAGTACAATATTGTGGGTTGTATAAAAGAGGTGTTAACTCTCGTTAAAAAAACGTTGCGTTAAAACTTAGCGTTGGCGTTTTTATAACGTTCTTGACGTAATTGTTCATAGGAACGCTTTAAAATCACTTTTGTCTAGTCTCTTGCATATGTAAGACGTGGAAATGGTTTTTGTTAAAATATTAGCAATAGCAATTTGTGTTGCCAGAAGATAACGAATTAAAATAGGCGTTCGGGGTACAATTTCTACATCTTTTGAATTAACAGATATACCTAACACTTGACTTGAACTTGAAAAAGGACAGTTTGTGACACTATACGAAGAGTTGAGGCAATACTGTAGTAAATTCTTTAACTATTTTCGAATTCTATAGATATATGTCTCTTAAGACGTATATATCTTCACGCCAAGTCCCTTACGAGGTAGGCAGAGAGTATCGAGTGAAAAACTTTACGATCTTGACAAACCTGTCTGGCTTCTTTTACATTCATTACTATTTTCATTCAAACACACCGGTTTCGGAGACTCTTGACACACCCTCGGTATTATCTGAAGAATGTCAATGTGATGTGGTCGTTTAATATCAACCATAGTCTCCCCGGATACCTACATCGATCCACATTCGCATTGTATATCTGCTTTGTCAATCTCTCATCTGTCATTCTTTCTACATGGCCGAACACACCATCGATTTTCCATAGAGCTCTCATTTAGACTGAACTCATCCTAATTTCATCCTTTTTCTGGCATACCCAACTCTCGCTTCCATACAACAACGATGGAATAAGCACAGAATTATGAGAAGCGAATCAGGCAATGTTTTCGCATAAGAAAATAAGTGCGATTCCACCTCTTTTATTAAAATTTCGGAACAACCCACGACATTGTACTGAATCGTCGTATCGCCGCCAGCGTAAGATTGCTAATAAGTAATAAACACGTCCGACCGCTGAGAGAACGCGTGGCGTACTGAACAGTGTTAACACTTCTAATTTATTTTAAGCACCAGATCACAAGCAAAATGTCGCCAGATATCCGAAATTTGAATACGAAAAAAACCACCAGATTCCACCAGATTTATTTTTTAGATTTAAGCATTGGTATTAGTAGTATTCAAGTTTCTGTTTGTATTAAATTACATGAATATTTAAAATTGGATATAAATTATTTAAAATTAATCGTAAGGCGTAATAGAAAGTGATGTCAGGGTCTAAGGCAATGAGGTGGGGTTCTTATTCAAGCTTATTTAGTGAGATTTACACGATACACTTATTTCTACTTGAACACTTCACTTGTGTACTTTGCACAAAACTGTACAGTGCAAAATACCACTGAATTTGACTAGTTTTACTCAAAACTTACACGAATTTCGATCATCTTTTCTCTCAATTACGCAAAAAAGCCATGAAATATACGTAACGGTTTTAATTTCATGAGCATGTTTACCGTTTTTATACGAATATCAAGATCAAACTAAAATTTTAATGATAAACATATACTCGTAGTAGCGTACTAATAAACAACTGAAAAATTGTATTTAATCAAAACTAAAGACAAACAAAAATTTTTGACAAATCATATACCATTCTCAAATGATATACTTATTAATTAAACTAACAATTAATCCCTTAAAGGCATTCGGAAATATCAATCTACCTCTGTTATGACAGTTAAAAAGATCTTTATAAAATATTTTATCCAAATCTGGTGACGTTTTATGGACGTAGTTACCTCTTTACCTTTTTTTTTAATAATACCTACTATTGAAAATATTTCTAACGGATGCTGTTCCACAGATCAAGTCCAATTGCACGTTAGTGTAAGTGAGTGTGAATAAAACAATTGTAGTCGTCAAAGAAGTGATGATACGGTTGGAACTTGGAAGTCTTTACTCTTCCGAATAGTGCAAAATCAGAATATAGATGCTGAGGCGGTCATAAGGAAAAGCGCTTCGGCTGTATTTGTCAAGCTACGGAAATCCAAATGTATTTTAAAGATCTATATAGAGTTGTTATTACACATAATTAATCATTTCGATTAAATTTAGATTAGGTCAGCCTATTTAAAAATGAAAGTATAAAGTATAAAGCCGAAGGGCATAATTTAAACAACTGTAACTTTTCTTTTCACCGTGTTGGTCCGGGCTCCTTTGTAGAATAGACCATCTGCCTTCCTTGCCAGGCAGCTCGTAAAAGGCGAGCATAGGCTCACCGTCACTAACGCCGTGACATCTGATTAGGTGGTATTGTTTAGCAGCGACTCGCCCGGATTGGTACCACCGCCTTACCTATTCCTGCCGCCATAACGTCATGACGTGTTCCTTTTCGGAGGATAAGGTAGCCGGTAAACTTGCTTTTGCTCGAGGCCTAACATCCCTGCCTCAGGTTGGCAACGCACCATTACCACACCTTTGGTGTCTCTAGGCGGCGTGAATTTCTTAACATCAGGAAATTCGTCTGCTTGTTTTCCAATATAATAAAAAAAAAACTACCCTTCTAGACCGTAGAATACGCATGAAGATTAAACGTATCCCAAAAGCAAGGGGGTTCAAATCACTTAGTACAGTCAAATCGACTTTGCGAACGTTGGATTAAATAGGTCAATGCAGCGAGTATGATGCATTATCTGCATATCTGCAAGGCAACTGACGAATACACATAAAATTGTCAATAACGACGTGCTGTGCAGGTTTGATAGAAATCTATAGCGACTAGTCTAGATTGGTACCTACTTAATATACCAGTTGCCACAATATCAGTGATTGTTATTGTCTTGTTCCAGATCGAGAGTAGGATGTAAGGACCACTTATACAAAATACTGTATAATAAGACTTTATTTCGCCATAGCGACACTCGTTTGAACGGCCTGTTCTAGTCTCAAGTTGGCAACGTGTTATTATCATGTTTGTTATCTACAGATTTAAAGTTCCCACTAAGGCGCAAAACATTACCTGGGTTAGAGCGCACATGTTTCATTTGGGTGTTTATAAGCGGTGGCGTGTTTATTTGTTATTTTTGTAGCGTTGTCTTTTATAGCGTTAATGTGCAAAAAGCTGATGGATTTTCTGCATACCGGAGATATACTGCATATGAGGACAGAATATAAACTTTTGGGCTGGTACGTTGGGCAACTACCCTCTATACAGAAACACGACTATCGCAAGCACTGACACGGTGCCAGAGAAATTTAGATCGGAGTTATTCATAACTGTTTGTTTTTGGTATCTGCTGGACGACTCTAATCGTCTACTTGTGTTAAAATTAAGTATCTTCACCCCGAAGAGATAGGTAGAGGCACAACAAGAGCACCTACGATTACTCGAAGACACTGAGTCCCACAATGTGATAGGTGGCAAGACTATCGCCAACCGGGCACGTATTCAATCCCGGGCAACGACATTTCTATTACAACATTGAAAATTTATATTTTAAAATATTTTTTGTTGCCCGACCCGGGGATCGAACCTGGGACCTCAAGAAGTCAATTCCGACGCCGGACCGCTAGACCACAGAGTGTGCTTCTAAATTTTACGAAAAAGCTCAACAAATAAAGTTATCGACAAGTTCTTAAACAACAAATGTTGGTACCGAAGTCTTGGCTGGGTTGGTATAAAGTTTCATTTTAATGACCCCGCTGACGTCAAGCCCTTTTAGGGCGCGTGATTTGGTAATTTTCATGACAAGCCTTAAATAATGGCCGCTAACAACATGTTTGAGGAAACATTTGTTTTCATTGAAGACAAAATAAGGTGTCCATTGACCTGTAATTTATTTTGATTTTCAACTAATTCTTCAAAATGGAAGAATTTCAATGTTATTGAGCTTTCAAATTATAATATTTAAACTTTTTTTATAAAACAAAAAAAAAATCGCTTTTTCGGTTATGTCTTGAAAAGCGATTGATATAAAAAGGAAGGATAACCTCTTAAGTTTAAGTGACAATTGTGATTCAATACTTATTGATTTTGTTTTATCTTTAAGGGGCCATGTATGTTAAAATACGTCAGCAATATACTGTTTTTTTCATACAAAGCAATTATGGATCTTGGCGACAAAAATACACGAGATTAACATTAATATGCTTTATAAGACTAGTGTTTCCAAAACACGATTCATTTTACTTTGCTCGATAGAAAAAAATCAAAAAGTTAACCCTTTTTTGAAAGCAGAACCCAACTGTTTACTTCAATTATGAAATTATCGACACCAGATTTAACATAAACATAGATAAGTATTATACCTAAAAGATAACTGTTTCAGTTGTTATATTTTTTTTCAAATTACTTTTATAGTGTCAAAAATAGTGATTTGGCGCTTAAGACATTTACTTTAGAGAGCAATATTTCATAGTAATCATGGAACGGGGGAGTGCGCTGATTGGCTCTTCTGGCTGACTAAGTATGGGGCCTTAAACCCATTCACCTATGGCGTCTAGTTGAGTAGCCGCAGGATTCCACCATATATTCAGTGGTTGCACAAGTTAAATAAACTCAGAATCCAAATTGCTATATTATCACTAGCTCGTGATAGGGTTATCACATCTGAGCCTTTATCATGAGTTGCTATATGTTACATGCAATAATTTACGTATCAAAATCCAGAGCGGATTTGATCTAAAAATTTTAGTCTCTTACTTACGCTGTTCAAAGGTATGTCTTATTTAGATGATACTGAAAGTTCCTGGATAAGACTAGATAAGTAGCTTATTGCTTTTCAAAGTATATACCTACTTATATTACTACTTATATTATAACTAATCACATATTTTTTCATCCTTCGGAACCATTGTCCGAAGCAGTCGTTCAGTCTTTAGTAGGGACCCTTTCAACAGCTTTTTGGAATGCATTGATCGTCACTTCACTGCTTGAGAATCGTAAACCTCTAACTTTATCTTGACAATAGAAAGAAGTCGTAAGGTCTGGACTGTACGCCATATGCGTCATCAGTTGCACATTTGAATCATGTGCGGACGTATTGTTGATGGTATGATTGCGAGGACGCAGCAATTTTAAAACACCGTGAAAGCAATGGTTTGTTTAACAATAGGCAGTGACTGTCCTTTGAATTTCAAGTGACACTTTTAAATAATGTCCATTTGCCCTGAAGAAAGGTGAAACCATGTTTTCTCACTGCTCCGAATCTTCTTAACTTTTGTTCGCAACTCTTCAAAAGGATCTATTATTTGATGATATGATGTTGACTGGCTTTTTCTTTCGGGTTCGAAACAATACAGACAGGTTTCCTCACCTATAACAAGTCATAGACAGCCAAAGGCTCTCATCCATTAAAATTTTCTATAATTTATCGGCACCACTCTACACGCAGTTGACTTTGGTTTTCCATTAAACCATGCAGTATCCATCAAGTCCAAAGTTTCTTACCATCAGGAAATAAGTCTGCTTGTTTGCCTTCCAATATCATAATAAAAGATCTAATGTTTAATTTTATTTAAAAAAAAATTAGCACGCCGCATTTTTGTGGTGCCGAAACTGACTGACTGAAAACTGATTATTCAGAAAATAGAATATTTTTTTCATAAACCGTTTTATCTGTTCCAAGACTTTCATCGTTATCCACATTAAAATT